>PQWD01005530.1:0-117348 GCA_019425675.1 Leucinodes orbonalis
AAGAGCTCAATGGCGTCAGGACTAGTGCGTTCTGTTGACAGGTCAAGCAACTATCCGAATGGTCAGTCACAGGATTGGTGACCCAAACTTCCCATAACCATGCTGCGGAGTACTGCCTGTCCTGCAGAGGGACGCTATAGGCTAATGATGATGACTAAGTGATGATATGAATATCACATTACCAACCAAATTTTAGCATTTAGAGATTTTAAAGTACCTACGTAACATACTCTAACTAGTAATAAGGTTATATCCGATAGTAACGAGTTTTTCGAATGTATAACAGGGGGAATCGGACTTAAGTGACCTTTCTTATAACTATTAAAAGTGCTTTACATGAAATTTTAAAAGCATCGCTCTGGGCTAGAAAACGACGCGTTAAGTAGATACACTAATAATCATGTACATGGAAGTTGCAACAAACTGTTGTAAAAAAATACTAAATTCATATATATAGAGCTTTGGTTCTAGTTTCTATCTGAGGATGGTATTCCTTAACACCACTAAATTGTATCGTGCCCTAATGCTGGATTACGACCCAACCATGCTTTGCAAAAAGGTATTTTTCAATTTGAGGACTACTAAATTGTTAACTACGAGAACACTAAACTATTCACGTATTCAATCCCTTTAATATGGACTATAAAGCCCCAAGAAAATTACGTTAACATTTATCCAAATCTATCCTTGATCAGCGATTATTAGCAATAGATTTTAAAGCTTTAAAATGAGGCAAGATCATTTTCATTATCGAGTAACGATATACATATTTATGATCAATTATCATCCTCTTATGAGGTCTTACCAATTATAGCGTTGGAGTACTTAATAGAATAAGCGGTCAAAGTCTTGGAAGTAATTAAAACTGATGAGTTTAATAACAGCAAGAGTAAGTCATGTTACGCCTGGTAATAAGATATGCGTTATATCAAAGGTTGGTGAATTTAGTACAAGATTAAAAACAGTATCATGATAACTTATAATAGCTAGTTTTTTATCCTACAGAGTGTCTTCATCATCAGCTCATTAAACATCCCACCGAGGGGCACGAGCTACCCGTATAGGGTGATTAGGCTTTAGTCGTCACGCGCGAGGTGCGGATTGGACGACTTCACACACACTTCGAATCTCTTCTGCAGGCGTGCATGAAGGTTTCCTCACGATGTTTTCCTTCACCGTAAGAGCGTCGGATAACGTACATATATTTTCGAAAATTCGAAATACATTGGTACGTGTCGGATTTTGAACCTCAGCCTCCCGGTAGGAAGGCGACAGTCCACAACACTGAGCCACCGACGCTCTTCACAGAGTGTCTTCAAATTAAAAAAAAGCTTAGAATAACTATGCCTTGATTTTAATTATGTGACTTTGGTACAAACTTTTATAATAAATTATGTGCATTAATCATTTTGCAGTATAGGCTACATCTCCCTGTACGAACTGTTTTATGTAGGTATTAATCACGCTGAATTATATCCAGAAATCGTATCAAAATAAACTGTTGGCCAATACTCCGATATCTATTTACAACGCTTGGTTTAAACAAAGAACTGATCCATTTAATCTACTACGAGTATATTATTACGCCTCTGCACTAATTAAAAACACAATAGCAATTGGAATAGTTAAGGAAATGATTGTTGTATTGCAACACGTTGTGGACTACACAATGGAGCTGGTTTCGCCGGTTTTATCATCTCATCTCAATTCGCATCGGCGCCGTGATTCCCGAAGTTCTACATATTTACACAGCAAACGTTGATAATATTATACCTATACTAACGTATATAATAGTAAAAAGTGAGACAAGAACTGCCATATGCACAAAACACCAATAGATTAAATCACAAGCAAAGTGCTGGTGTACAACCATAGGTATTCCGATACTAAGGTCTGTAATGACTGTGCAAAATAAAAGAGACCTATACTGAAAGGCTATGAAATGTTCAAGCGAAGGTGGAATTGAAATGAACTAATCATCTTCTTTACTCCGAGATACTAATAATATTATAAGTCAGATAAACAGGCAAATGTAAAGCCTGCTGTCAACAATGGACTACGATGGGATTAAGAGGTATTACTTTAGATATTATCACTATTAAGTTATATTTCGGGTTAACACTTTGGATAGACATCAAGTTGAGGAAACCTTTGACAAGAATAGATAGAATGCTCTCTATTATTTAATAAGTAAGTAGTAAGTTATGTAAACTCTTGAAATAATTTATTTTTTCTCATTTAAATTCTTTAGACGGAAGTTATCTGGGGGATCTAAGCGATAAGAGCGCGGAACTTAAAATTTTCCTTTATATTTTTTTAAATATTATTTTAATTCTTTTGTGTGCAATGAGCAAAACATAATCTATTATCATGTTGAAAATCTTACAAACTGAATAACAATTTGTGCAGAACGTAACTTAGTTAGAAGTCAATAGCCCCTAACAGATTCTTTACTTTTTGACAAGATGTACGCTTTACTGTATTAGAAATGAGAACTGAAATATCTGGCACAACATAGAGAAAAAATAGACCTTCATCCAGCAATGAACCGAGATAGGTTAAAATAAAATCTCAGATGACCGAAATGATACTGCGCTAGTGTTTGAACCAGAAATCATCGCTCATGATTGTTATGCGTCTCTAGTTTATACTAACATCTCACGTATGCATATATTTTTTTGACAATCAATTTATCAATATGATTCATTTATTGTTGTTACAGTGAAAACAATGACGTCATGTTATTGGTCGCTCAGAGGTTTCGATTGTTTAACGATAGAATTATTCTAATTTCAAACCATATTACTTTTTGTACCGGTTGATATTTGAAATATGTTGGATTGTTTATTTTATTAAGAGACTATTTTAACACAATCACACTTTGGAAACTTACGGGTCCTAGTTAACTTCCTTGATTTTAAATGCTTAGAACCAGCTTAGATCAGAAAAGGTAAATAATACATCACGCTTTTGTACATATAAGGGTAGTTTACTTTTGAAGCCTTCTTGGTGCAACAGTGTTACAGGAGATGTTTAGATAAATAAAACAAAACTTTATCCGGTTTTGTAAATTAATAGTTAAACAATTGCTGTCTGTAGACCAATAGCTATCTATGCATTATGGTTGTATGAGTTTTCATGATCAGGTGCTAAATATTTGGTTATCATTTTTTGAATACTAACTTGGGTTTATAAAGAACATTTAAATATTTCATATAGAAAAAGTACAATGAAAACAATTATATAGCCGAATTATGTGAATTTGGCTTCCAGTTCCCCTCGAGTTTTTTCATTTATAGGGATTTTTATTTATTACAAAACAACTACAGGCATAAATAAGACAAATTTTAGGCTCGGCAAAATAACTAGGTATAAAAACAAATTATGTAAGTGAAAGTGATTAACGATCAATCTTTATGCAGACCTATCAGTCTAATTCCACTATTCAAGTGACAGGCATCATTCTAATGTAGCCCATTACACTGTTTAAACCATTGGTGAAAGTGATAATTAATTAGAACATTTATATTGGCCTTATACAATTGGCCGTTTATTGCTTTAGAAGGCATTATATCGAATCCAATCTGGAAACATCCTTATAAATTGCCACAAATATGTCGTAGGTATTTTTTATTTTGAAATTATTAAATCGTATCTAGCAAACTTATCGAGCTTAGTTAAATGTAGGTATCTATACCAAAGTTATGAAAATATCAATAAACTATTACTAGTTTAATGCAATATACATTCGGGAAAAAGACAACATCGGGTGCCAATGTCAGTAAAAGATTTTCCGAAGATTACATAACAAAAGAAGGTAAAACATAGAGTTGTGTTCATTCAGTTTACGAAACACTTATCACGAGCTAATGTTGAATTCTGAATTAGTAATGTCAAATTAATACGAGTCATATGCACATCAAGTAACCGATGATAAAATAGTAAACATACGATGCCCCTAGGCAGTTTTAGCTTTAGCTTTTACTTTTACTGAAGCTTTCGTGTGATATAGCAAACCGGATAAGCTCGTTTGATCCAGTTCAAACTAGTCAGTTACGACATTCTAATTAAACTCGTGCGCATTGTTTCGTTTGCATTTGCGAGACCGTTAGGAAATTATGTAACTATTAGAGGTTGTGTTAGACTTCAATTCTTTCAATAAGATGTTTATTTTAATTGTTTATATACGTTCAAATCCAGAGAATTTTTGTAAGAGACTTCAATCATTTCAAATATTGAACCCTTTTAATAAAACTAAGCTATTGAACGGATTAAACTTCGTATTTCTTTTAGATTACTATCGAATTTTGTTCTCGACATTGTTGTGACTTTACAATTATCTTGGCGTGTAACGCCTGTTGCTGAGGCAGCTCACTCAAAAGCGCTTATCAAAACCTATTCGAAGAAGCGAACCTCTGAACTGCTACAGCTCAGTAAACCCAAGGTCAGGGTCCTTGTAAGGGCACTGACTGGACACTGCAGCTAAAAAGTCACCNGGGGAGACCTATGTCCAGCAGTGGACTGCGATATGTTGAATAGATATGATTTTTAAAATAGTAAGTAATCAATGACGTGGATAAATAGAGGATAGTACCTATATATTAAATTATCTGTGACAGTGGGTAGCTAATAGATGTAGACTGCACGGGTTCAATAGACATAGGTACAAAGATATTATAATGATGATGATGGAATCAAAGATCTTGGAATATTTTTCAGCAATTATGTTCCCATTGCATAGTGAAGATGATAGATAAGGTTACCCTGCCGAAATGTTCCAAGTTATTTGTTCGTTAATAAACGAGACTCGTTTTTAATAGAAAATTTAAACAATAAAACAACATCAGCCTTCAGTTATCCAACCGAGCTCAAGTTAGGTAACCTAATAAATCTACTTGACGTATTCAAATTTCGACTTTCTATTCTAGCCAAACGGTCCATTTGTGTTTGTTCACAAAACGTCCCGATCGTGACAAGACTCCCTAGAGATCGAGAAACTTTCAAACCCGTTTTAAAGCCGATACATTTCTAGGCGCTGTTTAAGGCTCAAGTGGATACTCCGTAATTGAAGTGGAAATTTTAAAACCATTTCAAACATCAAACTAATGCTTAGCACTAAAGTAATTCTTACATTTGTACACTTTGATTAATAATAAATATGAACTGACATTCACACAGCACTATCTAGCCCCAGTTAAGGGTGAAGGTTGTAGTATGGGTACCTACTTAACAACGGATACACATACATATATCCTTTTTTTGTAAATACGCATATATTATACATAGAAACACCTAGACCAATAAAACAGTTGTTGTTAATGCTCACAAATGTTTGTACTGCACGGGGATCGAACTTGGAGCTTTTGGTATAAAAGCCTTAGTTTCGATCATTACACCACATGGGTCATCAGTATCAGACTATGGGTGTGTACTTAACTACAGGTAAACATTTTTATTTTGTAAATGCATAATTGGACCCGAGTGTATAATTCCCGTGAATTATACAATGCAACACCACGTACAATGCAAACTCAGATAAATTACATTTATTCTAGTTATTAAAGGTTTTTGTCTCCGTAAGTAATCCAGTCCGAGAAAAGTTTCAAAATATCCTAACATCTCACAAAGCTTTTAGCGCAAAAAATGGCGCTGTGTGAATGTCAGTGGATATTTATTTAAAATAAAATTATATGTAGGCATCAAACATAATGTCGTTAGCTGAGTGAAAGAAATATGAATGTTATAGCCAAGACTGACCTTTTAAAAATGCCCCTATTACAGCCTTTCTAAAAATATCCCCACTACCCCAGGGAGAACGGGTGTCGTACAGCAATTTCACCTCCACTCGGTGTCAAATAGCTGAGCGTGTGGAATTTCTTACAATTTTTCACAGCAACTTGAAGTTTGAAATTAGATGCCTTATGTACGTCACATATGTTACGAAGGGGATGCACTATATCTATACACTAGCTTTTGCCCGCGGCTTCGCTCGCATTAAATTCGGGATAACACGGTACTTGCATTTATCACTATACATACGATTTCCCCTCCCTCCAACTTTGAAGGTTTCGGGGTCAATTTCAGAATTTTTTTTAGCAAAAAATATGTTATAGTGAGCTAACCTTAAAAGATAGACATATGCTGTCGCGAACTTTTTTGTAGACCATTAAAAGCAGAACAATACTCACATACATGACTTTTGTGTAACTTTAACCGTTTACGCAGCGTACGCAGCGGAAGCTCCAAGTATGAAAAAATACCCCCGATTTTGAAACATTCTTCATTGCTGCTCTGCTTCTATTACTCGTAGCGTGATGATATATAGCCTATAGCCTTCCTCGATAAATAAGCTATCTAACACTGAAAGAATTTTTCAAATCGAACCAGTAGTTCCTGAGATTAGCGCGTTCAAACAAACAAACAAACTCTTCAGCTTTATATATTATCTATACATATAAATAAATTGGAATGTCTGTGTGTAATATTGTTATAATATTTTTTTTCATCATGCATATAAATGTATGTATATACGGCACATATGCCGAAATAACAATATTTAAATTTTTTGCCTGTCTGTTTGTTCCGGGTAAACACTGAAACGACTGGATGGATTTGGACGGGGAATTTTTGCATAAAGCTGATGTAATAAGAAATAACTTAGGTTACTTTTATTTTTACACTATGACATAAATAACACAGACACACACACTCCATCTAGCCTCAAACAAACTAAACACAAAATATCGGAGAAACACACTAAAAATCTATACATTATTTAATAAGTGTTGTCAACGAAGTGAATTTATCTACATATGTCATATCGGATTTCGAACCCATGACCCCCGGATAACGCAGCCATCTATAATCAACATTGGGACCACTAGACCAAAATGGTAGCTTTTCAACTAATGCAAGAAAAATGTCACGACTATTTGCTAACATAGACACAATTTCAACACAAAATAAGCGTGAATTATAATATTTAATTAATCAAATTATTTTTTATTTATGGATTGATTGATGATTAATTTGAATAAATTTCTCATCAAAGGCGGCAAAAAAGACAAATAAATCAATAAAGTGTGTCATGTTGTAATAAGACAGATCATGTATGTTGACAGATATTTAGCATGGCGTCGCATAGATCAAACACTTATAAATAATACGTAACAAGACACTTAATTAAAATAAAAATTCCTTGCCTCATTTCATTTACAACTAGCAGTGCCCGTGGTTTTCGGTTATAAGACATTCTCCCGCAGTAAAACATAATTCTAAATGTCACACGACGCTCGCCCGTAATACAGTACTTAGGTACATTGCTTTAGTTTTCCAAAATAAAAAGTATTGTCTAATAAAAAGGAGCCTAAATTTTCCTTATTACATCAGCTACCTGCGAAAAATGTCCCGTCTAAATCCATCCAGCCGTTTCAAACATTACCCGGAACAAACAGACAGACAGATAAACATTTTAAAAATGGTTATTTTGGCTTATGTGTCGTTATGTTTCATATGGATGAAGAAAAAAATCTTACAGACAGATATTTCAATTTTTTTATATGTAATAGATATATAATTTAGCACAAATGGATAGGCCTCTTCCAATGTTCCCCTTCCCCTCCCATATTTCCCTTTGTTATCCCTTTTACTTTTTAAAGCTGACAACACACTAGTTGCCCCTTTGGAGGTACGTATAATATCACAAACCATCAGGTGAATCGTATACCTACTCGTTTTTTATGTTATAAGAGCCAAGGGAACAGACAGCTTATCTTATGGTATCCTGCAGTCAGTATCCAAGAGATTGTCACTTGCTAGTGAGTGACACCCTAATCCTGACTTCTATTACACTCGCAATTCCGAAAAATCTACAAGTGCGTTGCTAACCTTTAAAAGGATGGAACCTTTTTTATATAAACTCTTATATTCTACAATAAAATGTTTAGCCTGATGGGTATAAGTGCAGCGGTAAAACGGCTAATTTTTCGCTATTTTTAAGAAGTAACAAAAGCGCCATTAAAATACAAACAGTTACATATGTTTATTTTTGGATAAGGCCACATTACAATCGCGGCAATTAGAAGCAATGCACTACATTGCTTTCATTTCCTTCACTATTCGGGTCACAGTGTAATAGAATAAGTTAAAAAATATCTGCTCATTCCAATGGACACGGCTTTAGATGTTTTACGTTCACACACTGTTACACAACACCGTAATGATCGTATCTTCATAATTAGAAATGAATAAGCGCTCTGTGTACTCGCAGGTCAAACATTGCAGTAAGGCAAGGCCGATTGTAGATCAATTTGTGAATGCTTATACATAAAGCCTTATTATTTATATATTTATTACATATAATTCAAATTGGTGGTCTGTTTGTTATATTGAAATAACCGTTATTTACTTCATGCATATGAATATATATACTTTTACAAATGATACATATAAGGTGCATAGACTAAATGATATTTTGTAAAAAAAATCTCTTTGTTCCGGGTAATCTCTGAAATGGTCTGTTTATCTATTTGTTCCGGATTATCTCTGAAATAGCTGGGCAGATTTGGACGAGACTTTTTTAGCAGATAGCTGATGAAATTAGGAAAAACAAAGGCTACTTCTATTTTAGACAATACTTTTTATTAAAAAAAAATACCATAATGCGCGGCGGCGGCGCGTCGCGTGAGTTGCGCGCTTTAACATAACTTAACGAAGCAATTTTAGGTTATGTTTAACTTCGGGAGAGAATATTTTATAACGCGGGTAATACCGCGGGGGAACAGCTAGTTTTGAAATCAAATTGTCCTGATTTATTGAGTATACTTTATAGACAAGTATAGACAAAATTATTTATATGAATACATTCCTTTATCGGTTAATACTCTATTTCTATCGTTTACGGTTATTTTTAAAGCGGCTCTATACAGTTTCCATAAGCCTAATATCAAACCGTACAAACTACTCGTAATGACGTGACGTAGTCACTGATGGTGAAAGTGCGCGGTCACCCAGCGACCTTGGCTCAATCCGGTTTGTGTGTCAAAAGCGGACCAGATCTCAATACGAGTATTGAGATTTATCGGTTGGATTGTAACAGCTTATACAAGGTAGGCGGTGCCCACTGTTAGCAAGGAACATATGGAGTGAATTCTTTGTAATGCAGTACTTAGGTACATAGTTTAGTATGGCTATAGTTTAGTATGGCTTTAGTTTAGCCCGGAACTCACCGCCCTGACTTCAGATAAACAAGAAGCTAGATGCACAATGAGGGAAAAATATCATCCATAAAATGTCTAAACCGCTGGATACATACGTTGACTTATTGGTATATTTATGACATTAAATTATTTAATGGTACATACAAAGGGTACAAAATCAAAAGCACGAGCAAACTACTATGTCACTTTGACATGTAGCGAGCGACGTATTATGAGTGAAAATTTAGCGCAACTGACGCAATGGGCAAAATTTTACCGCGGATGCTTTTTGAGTGTGATTGTACACCTTGTTAGTTTTTTTTTCTAAGGCCCTGACCCAGCGCGGATTGGTTGACTGGACTGATTATTATATAATCATGCATGTAAAATGTTCAATATATATATATTTAATTTAGCGTTGTTCGGAGACTAATTTCTGTTTAATATATCAGAAATTTAAACATCCATTTTGCCATCTTTTACCATCCTTTTATAGCATCAAACATCAATTATGAGTAAACCGGTCAATTCACGCTTTACCGAATCATACACATTAGCGATAATACAATTATACTCGTAATATAGATTGACGCGGTGTCGAAGGCAGTCCATTATGATTGATGGCTGTTGTGTAACAGTTGAACTCTGAATGTCAATACAAATATAATTATCACTTTGGTACAATATCCATTAATTGAGATTAATCTGTATTTAGAGTGAAAGAATACTTTATTTTTTGTTAACAAAAAATCAATGAGATTTGAGCGCTTACTAGGTGGTAGACTCGATACTGAGTTGTCTAGGTAGGTACCGACGCAGTGCCAGATATCGTCCCGTGAAACAGGAGTCTTATATGTTTTGTGTGTTGGGATGAGGGCACTGTAGCAAGTGAAATTAAGGGTAAGATACCAACAGAGCAAGTAATCACTACGTTCTATAGAAACCTAACATCAGTTTTCTCGGGCGCAGTGCGGCATTGATGGATAATAACTGTCTGTTAGTTGTTGGTCTTCTTCAATGCCGCTCTATCATGGTCAAGCGTATCACTTACCATCAGGTAAGCGTCTTAACCGTCCTGTTCACTGTGTCACGTAAAAAAGCTTAGTGCGTTTAACTAATGATCGCGTAAGTCAAGGGCCGGACATCAGATAGGTGGCCGAAAAATAATGTTGCGTGCATGTTAAGCCGTTAATTTTCGCTACTACCTTAGGATAATATTCGTATCTACCAGGTTAGGATTTAGACTTTAACTAATCACGTTATTATAAGTACGTTATTATTAGATAGTATTCGTATGAGGTTGAAACTGGCAGAAAATTCTAGCAGTAAAATCGCCATGTCCTGGGATGTAAAAGGACCAAGTCCTTGAATTTAATAGAATATGTTAAAAAATATTTGAAATAATTTCATGTTGGAGTTAAAGGTAATAAATGAAAAGCCTTTTTTGGTATCAAGTCTTTTTAGTACAATTTTCTGACAGTTTCAACCTCATAGTATTCGTTTATACCTACCAGGTTAGGATTTAGACATTAACTTAAAACGTTATTACTAGCGTGCTGACAGATCTACCTACTCTTTTATTCCTTACATCTTGCTCCGCAATATAACTCGCAGTGTAAGATATTCTCCCGCAGTAAAACTTAACCTAAACGTCACGTACGGTACGCGCGGTACCGCGACGCGACGTACTACATCACTTTATTTTTCTAAATAAAAAAATTTTTTCGATAATAAAACCAGCTAAAGTTTTTTCTTGTTACATCAGCTACCTGTCAAAAAAGTCCCGTCCAAATCTGTCTAGCCATTTCAGAGTTAACCCAGACCAAAGAGACAAACAGACAGTAAAAAAACGTCCGGCCTTTAAGTAATACACGGGTCATCCCTTTTCTATCGCAATATTTCGAATATAAACATGAACGAATTTCTATAGTTACTATCTGTTAAACAAAAAGTTATATTTAAATAAAAGACAAAATTTCTCGCTCGACAAACTCGTGCGTAGCGCAACAATTATTTTATTCCACAATATTTTATAAACAAAAACCACCACTATAAAATGAATCGTGAAATCGTTGCGTGGGAATTCCGTGAAAATCGTGAGCCATCTCGGTATTTCTGTTGCGTTGCCTTCGGCCATTTTAACGATGTGTATAAAGTAAAGCATTTATTTCCATTTTGAATTAGGGATCTAGGGATTGATTGCTTCTATAAATATTATTTATTTATTTATTAAGAAAGAAGACATTTTTATTTGGAACACAAATCTTAAACATAATACAAAAAATAATTAAATCTTTATTATTACCATATTATCAAATCTTATTAAATTATGTATGTTATTAATACAAAGACAGACGAGTGGAAAGAATATCAAAATCTCAAAACATTAGCAAAAGCCAATTTATTGCACTTATTTTCCCAATTTTATTTATTTATATTTATAAGAGATACGACATATCAGCTTTGTTTAAATGTAAATTTTTTGAAATTATTTACAATAAAAAAATATTATTTCCCGTTAATACTGTTACTGTGGTAAGATTAATTAATTTACTTTTTCAGTAAAACAAATTAATTGCGCATTGAAAAATAAGTCATCAAATAATGTTGTGCAATCAATTACTTTATGCAACAAAGTATCACCAAGATGATGTCGATGAAGATGGAGCTATGTTTAATTTGTTACTATGAGTACATGACAGACTCGATACTGAGTCGTCTAGGTAAGTCGTAAGCATTGTCGTAGAGCTGCACAGCTGTCGGTTTTTTACAGGTTACATTTCGGTGAGTGTGCGATGGAAATACACGAATTAATTCCACCAGCCCATTTTCACCATCGGGATTCAAGAAGCAGGCGAGCGTTCCATCCTTACATAGTTGAAATTCCATATATCCGCACAGCGCGCTATGTTGCCTCATTCCTAATGCGTACTGCAAAGGAATGAAACTCTTTGTCTCCTTATGTGTTCCCTGATCATTATAACAAGGCCGTCTTCAAGGCAAGATTGAATAGGATGTTTCTAGGCAGGCATGATCCATCCTAGGCAGCAGCATCACTTACCATGACATTTGACCACCATCATCAGGTGAGATGGCGGTCAAATGTCTGCCTATACATGATAAAAAAGTGCCACTGCTGAGCTAGATATTGTCCCGTGAAATAAGAGTGCTATGCACTTATATGTTTCGGGATGAGAGCACGTAGCTAGTGAAATTACCGGTATAAGAGACCTAACATCTGTGGTCTGGGGTGACGGGCGCACTGCGGCATTGATGGAGAATAATACTGTTGCTTATGTACCTATGCTAATTATTGTATCTCATCAACCTATTGTTGTCCCCGGCAAGATATTCCCTTTTTATTTATAATATTTTATTCTATTATTTGTTATTACAACAGAAGGCTTTTTATTAAGAAGTATCATCACCATTAAATATTTTATATGGTACCTTATTTTCGCACATCACAATAAAACTTGCAGTTTCCCTCATTAGGAGAGCATACTATAAAACTTTACTTCCTGATAACTTTGGTTACGAGAAGTGTTACTAGCTTAGGGCAAGGGTCCCGATCTTTGTACACATCAAAGCAGTAAATTAATAAAGCTATATCCTATCAATTTCTTAGTGCATCTAGCTAATGTAAGGTGCTAAATGCTGCCGTCCATATAAAACGACGTTTTCTATATAAATCTGGAAAACCTTGTTTTACGGAAAACACTTAAGAGTAGGCATTCCTTATATTCCTATTTATCACTATTAAATATATTATTATTGTATTTTGCATGTAAACATCACTAATAGTGTGTATAATCGTGCACAATTTAAATACTTATCACGATGTCTTCCTTCACCGTAATAGCGTTGATAATGTACATACAATTTCGAAAATTCGAAAACACATTGGTACGTGGCGGGATTCGATCCTGCGCCCTCCCTGTAGTAAGGCAACAGTCCACACTTTGAGCCACTGACGCTCTCCAAATAATATATATAACATAGTTTTATTTAATATACCCTAATATATATAATGACCACAGACATCCGAATATACAATTAGACTGGACGAACCGCCAAGTTTATAGGCAGTCCCAGTCTCGCAATTTCTTTTCGGTTCTTACCTGTGAAAAGTTATTCTATTACTTGGTAAATTTAATGATTTATTGCGATGCAGGCATGTTACAATTGCACAGGATGGCATTTTGGAAAAAAACGGTTATTTCTTCTAATATTCGTGCGTCTTGACTCGTCTCACAGAGCGTAAACTGGCAGCTAGTGTATGCTCGTTGAGCTTACATTTGTCGCACTTTAAACGCGGCTCGCCCCATCTCTTGTATTGGGAACTCTGTGATAATGACCCAACAACCGGTGACCTTAGAAGTAATTCCACATTATTCAATACTGAATACAACAATATCTAGATGGTAACAAACCACCTTTTATGTTAATTGACGTAAAATCGAAACAATGTTCCAAAATGGTAGCGAGCAATTGTTTTATCTAAACAATGATAAGCCATGACGCTGGATTTTCGAGGAAACCGTTACTTAACTGTTTAAGAAATAATCACCGGCTCTACGTAAAAAATTGTAATAATTATGGTACACAACTTAAAATTGGCTATACTTAAATAGAAAAAACATTAAGGTTAAAAAAATATGTATATGGATTGGTATAGTAAAAGATGTGGTATTTATATCATTGACGGTGGTAGCTTCATTTGACATTCATAAGTGCCTTCGTCGGGCCTAAACTGATATTTGAAATTATCATCATCATTGCAGCTTAAATGTCCACTGCAGAACGAAGTCCTTCCCTACTGATTTCCACGCGGGCCGATCCCTAGCAGTTGACATCCATCTGCTATCCGCCACCTTAACCAGGTCATTCTATTATTTATATATGAATAATGAAATAATCAAAAATTTTTTTTATGAAAGTTATAAACTGCCCAGAAGTCTAGTCGTCTAAGCGATACCGTTAGGTTGAAATCACTGCATGATGCGTTCGTCAGTTCGAATCCCACGGGGAAACTATATGGTGAAATCCACTTTGTGCGCAGTTTGGTCATCATCATCATCAGCTCATTAAACGTCCCCACCGAGGGGCACGAGCCTACCCGTATAGGGTGATTAGGCCTTAGTCGTCCACGCGGGCCCAGTGCGGATTGGACGACTTCACACACAACCTTCGAATCTCTTCGCAGGCGTGCATGGAGGTTTCCTCACGATGTTTTCCTTCACCGTAAGAGCGTCGGATAACGTACATATATTTTCATACATAGATTTTCTGAAAAAGAAGGAACGAAATCCTCCTTCTTTTCACCTCCTGCTTTAGGAGGGCACGTTAAGCCTTCGATCCCGGCTACAATTTTAGTAACTCGTAGTTGTCAACTCCGACTTATCCGCCAACGTAGTGGATCATGACCCAATCTCCCCACGGCTACATTCTGTGGGCAGACCTGTGCCTTGCAATGAGACACTATAGACTATAGATGATGAATATAAATCTTGTGCGAGCCTGTGAGCTTACCTTACATTTTTGTATGTTGGTAACAATAGAATTTGCTAACTTATTCTTTATAAAAAAAAACATGCGACGTACGCAAATGAGTGTTTTTATATAGTGTTACTTACTCAGTACCACTTCACGGGTACCAAGCACGCATTACTTTCCTACTTACACTTTCGATTGCACTGTACCGCTTCCAAACAATGCTGGGCCAACCACCATTAAACGACGCATTGTCAGTGCTGTTTTCACGAGTACTACGCTAGAGGGCGTGTGTTTCAAATGCCGTAATTTTAACTGACTGTTGCTTATGACTTTGAAACTACTAATTTATGAGTACAGTGTGCGGCTAAGGTCGTCGGCGTGAACGACGCACATGTATTTTTCAATTGAAACTTTTTTCCATGTTATATTGGAAACGTAAAAATGGCTCATTGTTAATGACACCGTTTTCCATTGTTATTATGATGCCTAGCCATTTGCTCGATTCTCCTAATTGGAATACTTTATGAATATCAAAAGAGATATCTACATTACGTACGTTAATTGATATCATAGCGTTCATCATCATCATCAGCTCATTAAACGTCCCCACCGAGGGGCACGAGCCTACCCGTATAGGGTGATTAGGCCTTAGTCGTCCACGCGGGCCTAGTGCGGATTGGACGACTTCACAGACAACCTTCGAATCTCTTCGTAGGCGTGCATGAAAGTTTCCTCACGATGTTTTCCTTCACCGTAAGAGCGTCGGATAACGTTCATATATTTTACGAAAATACATTGGTACGTGTCGGGATTTGAACCTCAGCCCTCCCGGTAGGAAGGTGACAGTCCACACCACTGAGCCACCGACGCTCTGTGGTGTGGACTGTCGCCTCATAGCGTTGTCATACGAAAAATAACGATACAAAAGTAATTCTTACAACAGCCTAAAAACGGGGACAAGAGAGCAGTTACTAACTTATAACGTGAAAATGCTGAATAGTGATTGGACTGCCGGCCTCACCCTTGATTAAAAAGAAGCCCAAACATTTAAAATATATATCAACTTCTATTTTCTATTATATGCCCAATAGGCGGGACACATTGATACAACTATTAATTTTTTAATACTTCTGCATATATATTTTTAACTGTGATTGAGAATAAAAAAATATTGACTTTTTCATCCTTTATCCAATAATGTAATGATGGGAAATGTCTGTTGATTCATATATAGGATATGTATACCAAAGGCATTATGAGTAATTCTCTCCCCTTATTGTTATTTCTTAAACATAAATTCCCAACTGCGCGTGCGTACAGGAAGCTCACTTCCCGCTAGGTCTAGCCGCAAGCTATCTGCCCAGCCGCATTGAGCTTTCTATGCACATCTAATTAATTCCAATAATGTAGGCACTGGCCTGGAATCTAGGTATTAGAAGCTTGTTAGGTATTAATCAAGCAATGAGAGAAATGCTGGTATGTCAAGTCCTCGGTTATTGCTGATTGTTTTAGGATGTCGCATTGGGCCCACGTGATGGTTTACGGCCTATCCTACTTAAGTGCTGAAAGGCCTGTGCCCTGCAATGGGACGCTATAGCCTTATCATAAGTGTGTTAATGACGGCCCATAATTTTGAAATAAAACATCGTGAGAAAGCCTGCGCACGCCTACGACAGAATCAAAGGTTGTGCGTGAGGTCGACCAATCCGCACAGGGCTCGCGTCAACGACTAAGGATTATACACCCATTACAAGTAGGCTCGTGCACCTCTGTGGGGACGTAGGTATAGTGTGATGATGAATGGATTAAATAGTGTACAATGGACACCACGACTAAAGGTTTTCTCTACCAAGTCATTTAAGGCTTTGCTGAAAATAAAATTAAGATAAACGGAATATACAGGACTATTTACTAGAAATTAAAACCATTTACATTCGTTCAATTATTCTATTTCAATAGAAGGTAATCTTCACAGTTTACTTTCTTTGAGTCTCTTAGGTCATATTCTAGAACAAGACTTAAGCGTTGATCTTTACTTAAATAGAGTTAGAAAGGGATGCCGCTATGTATATTGCGCTATCCTTCTCTAACTCAATTTAAGTAAAGTTCAATATTGAGTCTCGTTCCAGAATACGGGCCTTAGACACCGAGATAACGGAATTCGCAAAAGTCAAGTAAATGTATAAAAACTGGTATGTAACGTAACTAGAAGGGCTTCAAAGGTTGCGTGTGCGCAGCCAATGTGCCCTTGGGCGTGGTTCCGCTAAGGGCTCAGGTGAAAGTCGCCAGTGCCTAGCCCAGTCTTACATTGCCAGCATCGCTTACAAAGATGCCTGATAAAACTAGCTTTCACCTAAGCCGTGTATGCAAATTGCCTTGATGTTCAATTGTAATGAGTTGTTAGAGATAATACAAGGGAGGAAACACAAGCTAGAATAAAGGCGAAAGTTCGTAGATTAATTTAGCAGTGTTTTGCTTAATCCTTAAATTTCCGTATTTAAATGTATTTATAGCAATTATAATATAGAATGACATTAAATTATCAAATAGGTTATAACAATAAATATTTCAATTACTTAAATGATCTGTGTCTAACAATAAGTTTCTCCATCGCATAGTAAGACATGCTTGCTCTTGATAGATATGGTATTTATTATAATTTTTTTATGCTAAATAAATAATAAACAAGGCTATAAAGTAATAACAATTAAATTGTTAAAATAACCACCAAAAAATTAAAACCAGTTAAAATGCCACTTATGGAGAGATAACAAAAGTTTTATTTCTATTTGCTATATATAGTTACTATTAACATGAGAAAACGGTAGACATTCTTTCCAAAACTGTTATGTATTCAAATCTGAATCTAATAAGGTTCCGCTTTCATTAAAATACTATGTTAAGGCCGCTTACAATCATTTACATATGCATATAGCCCGAAAAGTAAACATGTCTTAGTAACCCACATTTTTAAAGAATTAGTCATCCATCACAGAATTCGTATGTGTTATGCAACTTGTGTTTAAGTATTTGAGAAAACGTACCCATACTTAACTATGCAGCTGAGGCATGGACACTGACTGAAGGTTTGGTTTACAAGTTTTAAGATACTGAACCGGCAATTGATAGGGATAAAATCAGGAATAACGTAATTCGTAATAGACCAAAAATTACATATAATGCTTAAAGAGGCAATACGCTAGGCACGTATGTTGCAGAAGCGATGATCGAAGTAACACACGAGTTTTCGATTGCTGACTCCTAGTGAAATAAGAATTTTGCACCCACTTTATGGGTAAAGTAAATTATAAGGGTTGTAATAGAGAGGACCCTTCAATAACCTACGTCACTTTCCCAAGAGGATATTGTTTCAACTGTCATTCTCATATAAACAAGCAAATCTTCTACCAGCCGTCCTCTTTTATTTTGCAGTGGGTTGTCTTGAAGCGATCTCTTTTCAGCGATAAAATTCCTTCATTGTACCCATTTTTATTGTAAAAATCTTTATCATCATATAATTATATATTCCCACCGAGGAGGCACGAACCTACCCGTATAGGGTGTACAGGCCTTAGTCGTCCACGCGGGCCCAGTGCGGATTCGCGGACTTCACGCACAAACATTCAATCTCTTCGCAGGTGTGCGCAAGTTCCCTCACGATGTTTTCCTTCGTCGTAAACGTACATTTAATTCCAGAAATTCGAAAATACATTGCTTCATATCGGGATTTCAACCTGCACCCTCCAAATCGGAAAGCAATAGTCCACACCAATGAACCACCGACGCTCTAATATCTATTTATGACGAATCTATTCATCCTCTATTTGATACAAGTCATACATTAATTAAGTAATTGAACGATCAAAGCCTCAGGCAATTAGCTAGTTGTATCATAAACAAGGTAAACGGTCCGCCTAAATAGACCCATCATAATGTAATCAACCCTGCCTGCTCTACTAAATTGGCACTTCTCGTACCAACGTAACCTGTAAATGAGGTGCGTTTTGTAACGTAAATGACGCGTAAGTCAAATTGACCGTACAACCTCTTGGTCTAACAACCGGATCACTGCCTGAACGAATATGGCATGATGCTCAAATTGACTATGATGAGAGTTTTGTACTATAGGCTCAGTTAGTGGTATGTCTTAATGAAGCGTGCAGGATTCGCTTGGAGAGCTATCAAAAAGACTGCTTCGCTTCTTGACGAGGTTGTTAGTGCGGGGCGTGTTTATTTGTTAGTAGGTGGACCAACAGACGTTTAGTAGAGGGTTATTAGTATAAAAAGAGCTTTAATAGGTTTCCTTTACGCACTAACTAGACAAATATACTTATTTTATTTAAAACTTAAAAAATATTTTTTAAACTATATATTATAAAATAAATGAACAAAAACATTATTTTATTCATTTGAGACCTGGGGGGCAACCACAATCTCTTAAAACAGTATTGTTATAATGATACTCAGCATTTTTGTACCAGAAAAGGCGAAGTAATATTATTGGAACACTGTTTTATGAGAGGGCGGTAATCCCCCTGTGCACTCATCATCAGCTGATTAAACGTCCCCACCGAGGGGCACGAGCCTACCCGTATAGGGTGATTAGGCCATAGTCGTCCACGCGGGACCAGTGCGGATTGGACGACTTCACGCACAACCTTTGAATTTCTTCGCAGGCGTGCATGAAGGTTTCCTCACGATGTTTTCCTTCACCGTAAGAGCATTGGATAACGTACATATATTTTCGAAAATTCGAAAACACATTGGTACGTGTCGGGATTTGAACCTCAGCCCTCCCGGTAGGAAGGCGACAGTCCACACCATTGAGGCACCGACGCTCCAACTCCCTGTGCACTGGATCAATACTATGTAATTATCATGATGATATTCATTTAGATTATTTTTGAGATTTCCCAACGAGTTCACAAACACAAAAGTGTAGTCTATCATTAATTGTATTGCAGATAAACCATCGTCATAATGGTTATCTGCAATACAATTTTTTGATAAGCTAGTTTTTATACCACGTCTTTTAAGTATACTTCCATCAAATCTATTAATCCTCTCTTCTTATCCAGTAAGCTGAGTCAAACTGATGACCCATGAATTAACCTTGGTGTCAGTTACTAAACCACCTTCGGCCTCTTACGTCGTTTTATGTAACTTTTGCCATATGAACGGGACGAATTCTAATGCAGAATTAACATTGCTTTTGACAACCAGATCATTCAAAACAGAAAACCAGAGAATCAAAATAGAAAAAAATCTCATTGGCGCAAAAATTGGAATGAGAAGATGTTCGCTCGAGGACCAAGGTTTCCGACATTGTTGTTAGTTTGAGGTCTGGAGAGATGAAAAATCAGTATACAGTGACACTTTTTTTTCTACAATCAAAACTTAGACCTAATCTTCATATTTATCATTACGACTCTCTTTGCAAGGAACAGGTTTTCACACACAGCAATTTAGAAAACGACATTTACTATATTAATTATATTTGGTAATGAATAATATATTGTTTCATCGAACACTAGACCTGGTTAATGTGGTGGGTCAATTCCTGTGGATCTGTCCACGTGGAAATCATTAGGCCTTCGTTGAAGTGAGGATTTAAATTAGTAGGAACAGTACAAATTAATATACTAATTATTTTAGGTAGTATTAAATTGTTTTGGTCAATTAAGTTCAATTAGTTTTTTCCTTAATATTTAATAGAAATATTTTTCGTTACATATTTAAGTTATAATATTACAAACACGGCTTTTAAATAATCCAGTAATTTCTATTCTAGCATTACAAAATCGTGACAACATCAGAACCTACAACTAGTTTGTTTAATTTACATATTTTGCGTTTTTTATTCATATCCCACTGAGAAACTATATGTCAAGGTTAAATATTCAAGAGATTTACATCAGTAAACCGAAATATGTATTTATAGGTTTAGATAAATAAATAAAGTTCACATAGTGCCACCTTACCTCAATTTAAGCAAACAGCTTTAACTATATTTAACTACTGATAAACATACTTACGTTACGTACTTTTTGTAAAAACATACATTTTATACATAGAAACCACAGCATAACTGGCAAGGTTTTCATAATACTGGCAGTATTTTTTTTTTGCTGCATAAATATACTTGCCATCATCATCATCAGTTCGAAGAGACATTAATACGTGGCGGGATTTGAACCTACACCCTCCAGGTCGGAAGGCAACAGTCCAAACCAACGAGCCACCAACGCAGATACTTGTATGATTTTAAAATTCTGTGTCTAAACTCAAATACAAAACTAATTTCGTTCCTATCATTATACGAACCTCCTTCGAAAGCTATTTTATAACACAAGGTATGATCCTCATTAATTCAGAGCTTCCAGCCGCGAGATGAATACTTTATTCGCCCTACGCCAGTGCACGAGATAGGAGTCAAATTAATAGGCGTTTGCGGAATTTCATTATAATTTTCTAGTCTATTGCCATCGATTCTTTATTAACGAATATTAAAATAAAAGCTATGAATGTAAATAGTGACTTGTTATATAATGTAGAGCGTCGGTGGCTCAGTGGTGTGGACTGTCGCCTTCCTACCGGGAGGGCTGAGGTTCAAATCCCGACACGTACCAATGTATTTTCGAATTTTCGAAAAATATATGTACGTTAACCGACGCTCTTACGGTGAAGGAAAACATCGTGAGGAAACCTGCATGCACGCCTGCGAAGAGATTCGAAGGTTGTGTGTGAAGTCGTCCAATCCGCACTGGGAAAGAATTGTGTGTGTTGAAAAGTGCTCGCGCTTGGCGAAATAAATTGGCCAAGCGTGAGTTGGAATCACCCGAGGAGGGTTCCGCAGCAGCAAGAAACATACAGCTTTAATATGAAAAATAGTGGTTCACCGTTTATGACGTATAAAACAAAAACTACACACCAGAAATCATTGGAATGATTATTATTATTATTATAAATTTCGTTGTTAGATTTTTTTATTATATCAACCCCGTTAATTTAGAAATTAGAGCGGGGGGGACACAATTTTTTCAACTTTGGAAGTGTCTCTCGCGCAAATTATTCAATTTATAAAAAAAATATATTAAAAAACTTAATATCATTTTTCAAGCTCTACACATTAAAACCACACACGTGGGACTACGATGAAAAAAAAATTTATGAGTTTCAGTTCAAGTTTCTTGTCTGAACCTAATAGCGGTTCACAGAATACATATACTTACAAAGTTTGTATAGTGTAGTGTTTATAGTTTCGGAGAAAAAAACATACGGACGGACATGTCTGTCCGTCCGTATGTTTTTGTATTTGACAGACATGGCGAATCTATAAGGGTTCCGTTTTTTGCCATTTGGCTACGGAACCCTAAAAACGATGCGGTTTTATAAAGTACAACACTTTTTTTTTAATAACGCAACCTCGATGCTTACGTCGAATTTATTCACATTAAAATATTATACATTTTTTTAATGTGAATAAATGTACCAACAATTATTGCAGCTTTAGTACTTGAGCTGTGATGATGTCGGTTTAGTCATTTGTCAAAGCACGTAACAGGATAATTGCACTGTTATTGGCACAATATTTTGAGTGCAAGATGTCATATCTGTTTAAATAATTTACTTACTATTTTTTTTTAAACTTGCTTCTCTATTTCTGATTGTAGGTACCATATATTACTAGGTATAGTGATCAAGTTAGAAATCGTCAATTGGTTTAGAAACTATAAGTAGCGCCAGAGTAAGTCTGATCTAGTCATCGAATGATCTCTATCAAGACCATTTTGTATTAAACCTGTTTTACTGGGACACACAAATATTTGTATTGACTGGAGTTCGAATCCGGAACTTTTGGTGTATTAACCTACGTCTCAAACATCACACCATCATTATTATACTAATTAAACTGTTTGATTGTTCCAGGAAGAAAACATAGCCCTACGCCTAATCAAACAGCATGCAGATGTCGAAGAGGTGGAGAGTAGCCCGTCATCGGCTGATGACACGTACGGCACAGGGAGTACGGGCAGGACGTACTTCGACGAAGGGGGCTACGTGGCTGGAGGTCTCAAGGACTCGGACCCTTACTTAAGGAATAGATTCAATCAAGCAGCATCGGACAACTTGCCGAGCAACAGAGCTATACCTGACACTAGGAACGCTATGTAAGTGGAGCTTTTTAACGAATGTACTTGGTGGTAAATTCGATAATCTTACGGTGAAGGAAAACATCGTGAGGGAACCTGCGCACGCCTGCAAAGAGATTCAAAGGTTGTGCGTGAAGTCATCCAACCTGCGTCCAACCCTGGGCCGCGTGGACGACTAAGGCCTATGCACCCTAACCCTATACGGGTAGACTCGTGACCCTTGGTGGGGACGTTTAATGAGTTGATGATGATGAAACTCAATACTGAGTCTTCTAGGTAAGTATCACCGCAGTTCCAGATATCATCCCGTGAGATAAGAAAATCGTTTATTTTCAGGCCACATAACCCATATTAAAACATTACATGTAAAATTCTCATTTAACATTACAAATTAAAAACATTACTAAAATTTAACAAAAAAAAAACAATAAATAAAATTTTAAATGACATTTCATGAACATTAACAGATAAATAAGAGTGCTATGCATTTTTGTGTTTCGGGATCAGGGCATTCTAGCTAGGGAAATTATCGGGTATCAGAGACCTAACATCTGTTGTCTCAGGTGACGGGCGCAGTGCGTCATTGATGGAATATAATACCGGTCTATCAGTTATTGGTCTCCTTCAATGCCGCTCTGTGATGGTCAGGCGTTTCATTCACCATCAGGTGAGCATCCTGACCGTCCTGTTCACTTCGTAATAAAATTAAATTATTTACGACATTACATTAGAAACCTCAAAAATAAAAGCATTTCTCCACTATTTAATGGATGTTATTATACATATAAACCTTGCTTTTTAATTACTCCATTTATTAAAAAAAAACCGCATCATAATCGTTGTGTGGTTTAAAGATTTAAGCGCACATAGTGATATAGGGACATAGGGACAAAAAAAGCGACTTTGTTTTATAATACGTATATGTAGTGTTTTACACTATTGCCCACATAAAACAACAATAATATTAAATATATAAAGACTGAGGGATTACTTGCACAGAACCTGTTCTCCAATGATGACCTTCACCCAGAAATGCGAAAGGCCTAAAGCAAGTTACTTGTGCAGGGCTATCAATTTACGAGTCAAAGTCAAAATCCATTAATTTCAAATTAGGCTTACAAAAAGCACTTATGAACGTTATATACGAGACACAAATATATCGTCTTCTTGTGACAATAAACTAGGAACTAGCCTGAAGTTTCGGTATTACGGCCTTATAACGAAGACAGTTTTAATTTATTTTTGTTATTAAGTAAACGACCATTTTACTCACCTGATGGTAAATGTAACTTTGCCCAAGCCTCAATTCAGTGTTGTAGGAAACCAATGACTTTATATATTTATTACTTTCCGTCAACACTGCAACGCAGTTTCAGTCAGCAATGGGATAACAGCTAATACGACACTTGGACCTAGTGTTATTACTAGCTGAAGTGCTTCTATCCTGCATAACACTTCTATCTTTTTTATTTCTGATAGGCTTACTCTTGAGCATAGGCTATCCTAGAAAAAGCCTATTTCACGGAACTATAGATATATTTTGAACTGCGGAAGTAGGTACTTACTTACAACCTAAGACAACTAAGCACTGAGTCTTCCACCTATTTACCATAAAATGGGTTGCTGGCTGGATTGTAATTTTTTTTCTAAAAAAGTACTAACTTGAGATTTTATTTTGTGATAGGCAACCCTACATGTTCAGATTCACCTGACGTTTGCGCCAGTCAAGGCCCAGACATACCATATTTGTAATAATTGTCCAAATTACTGTCCATTCGACCTTAGACGCGCCGTTTTGTTACGTTATTACAATTCTATATATGTTTAACTCGTGTCGTAAAATTATTTAGTTAATAGTTTTAGTCTACTCAGTTAAATCACGTACCGTTAATGCAATAATGATAATGAGCGTCGATGGCTCTATAGTATGGACTGTTGCCATCCGACCAGGAGGGCTGAGGTTCAAATCCCGCCCGTACAATGTGTTTACGAATTTTTGAAATTTTTGTACGTTATCCGACGCTCTTACGGTGAAGGAAAACATCGTGAGTAAACTTTCATGCACGCCTGCGAAGAGATTCAAAGGTTGTGTGTGAAGTCGTCCAATCCACACTGGGCCCGCGTAAACGACTAAGGCCTAATCACCCTATACGGGTAGGCTCGTGCCCGTCGGTGGGGACGTTTAATAAGCTGATGATGATAATAAATGTTAATAATAATACGGTGCATCCTGTTATACAAATGTGTCTCTGGTGACTAGACATCAAGCATTAAATCAGCGTTGTGGGTTAAAGTTTCCGGGAGCAAGGTATACCTTGCATAACGAGGTTAATAGTATTGATCATTGGATTAAATGTTAACAGCGTTTTGAATTTTTTGGAGGTTATGATAATTTAAGCTGTGCGGTCTTTTTTTTTTCATATAACCATATTTAATTCTCATGACGAATGTCAACTGCAAGGGATCGGTCCGCGTGGAAATCATTAGGGGGAGGCCTTCGTTCAGCAGTGGACTTTCTAGGTTGTAACGATGATGATGATGATATTTAATTCTTAAAATATTTAACTAAAAAAATAGACGTATAATAATATCGAACTGTAATATTTTTCATTTTTATTAATGAAGAAATAATATTATTAAAATCCAGCAACTTAAAAACCTTTTAATATTGAATTATATTAAGTTTTTGTTTTTCGATTCGTTTTAATTTTGAATATTCGACTTAAAATTATGTGTGCGAATACAACGTAATATTATGCTCATTTCCGTAAAAGCTCTGAATGTGTTAACCTATTTAACATCCTTGACATTAAATTAATTAAACATGATACATTGAGAATTTTGAACAAATAATACTTTTTGAATATTGAAATCTAAATCCGCAACACAACCTGAGTAGGTATATTCTGAAAATTATTATCTGGTAGATGTTTCCCAAAGAGTTTTGGTTTCCCAATATATTATATTGTAGTATATTTCATCATCATTAACTCATTCAACGTCCCCACCAAGGGACACGAGCTTACCCATAAAGGGTTTAAAATGATAAGTGTTTATTTAGTTTAGGTCCTTACAGAACACTTATGAATATCAAATGAAGTGCGATATGGCTGACATCACGTACAACCTTTGAATCTCTTCGCAGGCGTACCCAGGTTTCCTTACGATGTTTTCTTCTACAAAAACCTTACGGAGTGATTCGTAAATATCGGCAACGAGAATCAAATCTACGCTGGAAGCTTGAATTTAAAACATTAAACACATTATTATTTTAAAAAATACAGTCCACACAATAGCAAAGTGCCATTTCCAGTTTCTCCAAATTCCACCACGCCACTTTTTGGCGGCCTTTTACAATCATATTTGATTTATTTCAAAGTCTGAAGAACTTCGTGCCCAATAGTGCATGAACGTGTCTGTTTGTATTGGTTTGGGTTATTTATATGTATAATAAAAGTATATGTATTTACAACTAAAATTAATAGGTATGTCTATCTGTTGTAACGTTACCAAGTTACATGCTAAATGCTGAGTTTGGAACTAGATGGCGCTGTCTGAGTATCCGTAAATATTTATTTATTATTTATTAATGAAAATGTCATTTGCAGGTGTCGCCTGAAGAAGTATGATGACGACCTCCCCGTCACCAGCGTCATCATCACATTCCATAACGAAGCGCGATCGACACTCCTCAGAACTGTCGTCAGGTAAGGGTTTGTTCCATTTTTGCTAAGTACTTTCTTTGACTTTAGTAAGTATATAACAAAATTAAAAAAATATGTGCCCTTTGGAATATTTATTTCCAGATGATTGGCTTTTCAACTAAATAAATTGGTTAAACGTAAACGTAATATTATAGTTTTTAAATATAATATTTACACAAAACATGTTATCTCCCCGATCGCCGTCGAGATTATCGTCGACATTATAATATTGTTTTCAATTATATTTTTATAAAGTACCATAGATATATTTTTATAAATTGACAAACGTTACACTTTCAGATCAATTATTATTACCTATATATTAACAGATGCTGAAAAGGCCTCTATAAGATGAACAAACAAGATAAAAATATGCAATTTTGCATATAGAACATACTTATAGAATTAAGAAGGAATTTCAAATTGTATAATTAATCAAATATTATAATGTTGCAGCGTCCTAAATCGAAGTCCTGAGCATCTCATCAAAGAAATCATTTTGGTCGACGACTTCAGTGACAATCGTAAGTACGAGTATTTTTAAAAAATAAATAATAAATATCCACTGACATTCACACAGCGCCATCTAGCCCCAAGTTAAGCGTGAAGCCTGTGTTATGGATACTAAACATTGTATAAACATACTTATATATTATATTTTTGTAAATACATACATAATATACATAGAAAACACCCAGACCATTTCAAACAGACATGTTCATGCACACAAATGTTTGTATGCTGGGGATCGAACCCGGAACCCTTGGTGTTGCAGCCGACCTCTCAACCGCAACACCAAATGGGTCGTCAATTTTTTTATCTGTACATTTATCCTTCTTATAAGTCTTATAACTTGAATGAAGAAACTTAACAACATTACACAATATCTGTAAAATATGAACGATGATAAAATCAATTTTGCATGGACATTAAAACGAATCCAACGATAAAATAAACACATTAAACGTCATTGCGATGAATGATAAACACTGGTTTATATTTGATGAATTTTACAATATGTAACTAAGACATTTCATTACTTTTGTTGATAGTTTTTTATATTTTCGACTAGTTTTTCCCCGCGGTATAACCCGCTTTAAAAGATCATATTCGCCCGCAGTAAAACATTACCTAAAGGCGTTAAAACTTTATTTTCGAAAGACTAAGTTTTCGAAAATAAAAGAGTACTTTCTGAAATCAAAGTAGCCTATGTTTTCCTTATCACATCAGCTACCTGCCATAAAAAGTCCCGACCAAATCGACCCAGCCGTTACAGAGATTACCCGAAACATACGGACAGACAGACAAATATATTTAAAATTATTATTTTAGCGTTTGTACCGTTAAAAGGCAAGCAACGCACCGGTGACACTTCTGGTGTCTCCGTTGTTTATGGGCGGAGATAATCACTTTCCATCAGGTGACTCTCTAGCTCGTTTGCTCCCTATAACATAAAAAAAAAATATGCATTAAGATATATATAACAGACATTCCAATTTTATTTATATAAACTAGATGAAATAGATTACGTGTGTAATTGAAATCATACAAAAAATATTTTATAAACTTTTGAAATTAATTTTGTTTGTTTACGCCATGGTATGGTCATATCTAAGTGGTTGTGGAAGTCTTATCAGTAAATGCCTTTTGTGGTTCAACACAAACAGTGGTCTACCTTATAACGTGACTTACTGTCCTAATACGTACTCATAATAAGACATTTATTTCGAACTGACTTGCTGTTGGCCGCAAATGGCCATTACAGCTTCACAAGGGCAATTAGCGAGCGCAGATGGCTCTCAGCCTTAAAAAAATACTCAACGAGCATTGCGGCTGGGTAATGGTAACCTAGTATCCCTATTCAACCTATCGCAGTCCACTACTGGACTACAGGTCTCCCCATTTTGCGCCATATATCCCGGTCCTCCGCTTTTCTCATCCAGCCTCCACCAGCGACCTTTCGTAAGTCGTCGGTCCATCGGGCCGGAGGGCGTCCTAAATTTGATTATTAAATTATAATTTACAACTTTTGAATACAATTTTAAGGTTTTTGAACTCTCCATTGACCTACCTTTTAATCTAATATATGTTTGGAAAATATTAAGACATAATTATAGAGCTGCTTACACTTACAACGAGTAGATTGAAATATAATCGCTACAATTTTTTATATGTAGGCCGGAATGCTGCTCAAATGTATTAGTTCTTTGAAGGTGACTGGCATATAACAAAGGTGTAGCCTCTATGATTTCATTTCCAACCAATAACATGAATTTGTATGTATTCAGAAACACACATTTGTTTCTGCCTAATAAACTTGAAATAAAGCAACGTTCGACAAATGATCTGTCATGAATCATGATATAACGGATAAATTGACGACCTCTGTCTGATGTTAGCAAACTACAATTTGTATTCATTATAATATATGTAATTGACTGACAACTTATGGCTATTCGATCAATAGTGATTAAGTTTCAAAAAGCATTTCAATGCATTTATGTATAAGATACGATAGGACGCAAAAATAAAACTATATTTTAAGAATGTAAACTTGTAAGTGTCAATGGTTGAGTTCATTCATTTAAAATGTATTGATTGTGATAGGAACACGGACAATAAAACATTTTTGTTCTAAGTCAAAATATGAATTTATGCCACCCTTAAGTGTGATTAAGTCGACATTATTCTTATTAATTGAAAGTATATGAGCTATCTATAAAACTACAAATTACTCTAATGCTCCATAAAATTTATTCAGCTTAAAATCTTCTACAATTTAGAATCCTTCTATATTTATTACCTCTCGCAAATGAAATTTTGCACGGTTACTTAACCGGACTTCGCGTCCTCTTGTTACATTCATTACAATTTTAACTTTCAACTTTGTTCCATCTTAAAAGGTCATCTTTTTCGTGCTGAAACCTAAACAATTGACATTATAATTAGCAAGTCCACCATTAATGTGTCCGACTGCAAAATCTGCATCACTAGAGATAAGTGAGCCGTACAATTTAGTAATAAAACACAAAACAAGGTTTCTCAGTGATTGTGTGTGTAACAATAGAGATGTTAACTATTAATTTCACTTCACACCCGTTCTTGCAACATTTAAGCGAGATCTGTATAGACTTACGAAATGCTCTATATTCTAGAATTCAGGGACCTATACTTTTGTTGCTACATTAGGTATTAGCTGTAGTATTACATTTGGATTACTATTTCTTTAAATGTATCGCCCTTGTCTTTTGTTTTTGCTAGACTTAAGAAACATACCTAGTTGTAGTAGTTGGTCGATGGCTTGATTTTGGTGGACCTGATGGATTTGGACTGCTTGGGATAATATTCTTTGAAAGGTACATAAATAATGTGAGGCGTATTTCCGACAATACCTTTGGTTAACAGAAGACTATTAAGTTTATTAAGCCAAACAAAATTACTATTTTTTATTTTTGAATCGATGAGGTTTATGACCAGTTAGCTCAACCACGGATAGATTCAGCCAATTATTTGATACAACACATGAATATTATTTTATTTTTAATTGTTAATACCATTTCTGGAAAAAAATAAAAATCTCGCAAATTGTTAAGTTTTACGTAAATCATTTAAAAAAAGTATTTATTTCATTCCAACATTAATATAAAGTTATTGCTAGGAACTGAGCTTAGATAAACTATTGTTTATCTATGGCACTGAGTCAGTTCAAATCAGGTGTAATTATTATATTATGAACACAAGACCACCATCTAATGTCAAATGGTCTCGACACGATAAACGTGTCTACATGAATTGTTCACCACGTATAGACAAAGCTTAGTGTTAATACAATGGAGTTGTGTTGCAGTCATTTCTTTAATTTGGTTATTTCTCACCAGGTGATGATTTATCGGTAACTTTACTTGAAAATACCTATTGCTTTTTCTTAATTAAGTTATTATTAATGAAATAGTTGAGTATACTAAGTTACATACAGTTTGTTACAATACATAGGTAATAGGTATTTATCCTTTTTATGGTCAGAAAACGATCTTAATCTTATATTTTATAGTATTCATATCTACATAGCTTTTTGTCATACAACTTCTTCTATTAATGAGATAATTAATTTATAACACCATCTATGACTCTAGTTTAAGTAAATTTGATTATTTAAATACAATTACAACTTTTGAATAAATTTTAAAGTCTTTGAACATCGCAAGGGGTTTGAACTTACAAAATAACAAATGTAACATTAATTTTAATACGATAATTTCAAGATTTAATAATGTTTTTAATTAATCACTACAAAGTATAAAACAAAGTCGCTTTTTCTTTCCCTATATGCCTATGTATGCTTAAATCTTTGAAACTACGTAAAAGATTTTGATGCCTTTTTTTAATAGATAGAGTGATTAAGAGGATGGGTTATATGTATGACAGTACCCATAAAATAGTGGAGAAACACTGTTATTTTTGAGGTTTTCGGCGATACCAACCGGCGAGGTAGCGGGAGCGAGCCTATTTATAAGCATTGCACCTGTGCGAAGCCGGGCTGGGTCGCTAGTAAATAAATATAAAGAACCTTTATGACTATGCTGAGTGAAAAAGCCTGTCCACTGCACTGGTATGCTATAGGCTGTTGATGAAAAATAAAACATATCCAGGCAATTCTATCAGAGTCAAATCATCCAAATGGACTGCTACATAAATTAACTCCGAAATACATACTCAAGGCCTTGTAGTTCACGCGGATAATGAAAGTCGACAAACTCACATATAATAAGCACATAAACATGTATATAGCTTTCTAATAGAGCTATTATGTTGTTACATGATATTGTGAACTCTCGTTTTATTAATAACCACAATTTTAAACTATCAAGTGAGCTAGACCACAGAGTTTGTGGGAAATATATTGCTTATTTTTAAGTTCCTTTTTACAACTTTAGTAGCAGACAACATTGCTGGACCTCAAATCCAATAACTAACTTAACATTAAATTACGACACATAACAATCCAAATGTGAATTTGGTATTCCGGTTCTACTTTAATGTAAATGGTTTAAAATGGTAATAAAAAACTCAAATTCAAATATTTTATTACATAGATAGGATGGTACATATACAGGTTTCCCAGTAGGTATACATGTGACGCCCTGCAAGGGCATAGCAAATTGATGAGAGGTCTAACTAAATTTCTTAATAACTATTATATTACTATCAGTAAATTAGGACACAATTTAAATTTTTAACAAGTAAACATAATATTATCTTTAAACTACACATTTATATAACGCAATAAATCTCAGGATACTGTTTCTTCACTCGACAGCGGAAGATGGAGCCGCTCTGCGTGCGATCAGAAAGGTCCGCGTCATTAGAAACACGAAGCGGGAAGGTCTGATGAGGTCCAGGGTACGCGGCGCTGATGCAGCCACGGCGCCTGTGCTGACCTTCTTGGACTCCCACGTCGAGTGCAATGTACACTGGCTGGAGCCGCTGTTGCAGAGGATTAAGGAGGTAAGCCTGTTAATGTTATTTTTTGCGGCTTATTAGTGGCAAAATGTTCTACTGAAATTGTTTTTGTATGTATGAACCTGATCCTATTTCGCAGTACTTTTGTATAAGAACTTTTCAGAAAAAAAAAATTACATAAATTTGGCAAGTTTTTGTATGGAAAATTAAAGACATTTGGCGCGCATCCGTCAACATAGCCGATAGAAAAAACTGAAACATGGCTTGAGTAGTAAATGCGTGCAAAAACCGAAGTAATCAAAAGGAAATAAAATGGCAATTACTTTTCGTTGTTTAATGAGCGACTTGTTCATTTAGCTAACATATTTCTAATTTAAAACATTAAAATTAAATATAAAAATATATGTACGTTCATGAACATCGTATTCATTATTATCACAAAAAAATTACTGTTATTTTAATTTCAAGAATAAAAATTTATCTTTTTAGGCATTTACGCATTGCAATTTTGTTGTATGGATGTATTTATTTATTTATTTATTTTAGGACAGTTTACAAAACATACACTTATTACATTGACATTATACATACGTAAGCGATACTAACAAGTAGTGATGCCTTAATTACAAACTGCCAAGACAAGCACAGCTGACATGGAAGCAGTTTAGCAAAATAAAAGTTAAACAGAATTTAATGTAAATAACATACTTAATAATACTAACCTAGAGTATAGGTTACAAGTGAGTACAATAATTACAAAATTATGCTAATTATAATTATTTACAAGTATGTTGAAGATGAATAAAACTTGTCACCAAAGTACATTCCCATAGCAGGATTAGGAATCTCATAACTTAGATTTATTTTAAAGACATCTTAAAAGTCTCCAGAAGATTGAAACAAGTTTATAGTTTTTACTATAAAAGCTGTTCATTAGCGGGTGTTGGCACGCATGTTTTGAAATGCATCAAAGGCCATACTTGCAATAATTTTAAATGACCCATTTTATGCAACTCACTCCCACTGACTTACATTATTTTTTATTCAATGTGCTGGCCTTTTGTTTCGCGATTGTTTTAAAGTTTATGGCTATAATGTTGCCGGCTCGATTGCGTTCACTCGTATGCCAAGATTCGTGGGTTCAATCACCAGCTAAGACAGAATTATCTTAGTAAAAATGTTTTCCGCTTTATACGTGCAGAACCATACTTTTGCACTTCCAATTAAATTATTTTATTTAAAATACACATCTATTTTGAATAGAATATGTTTCTAATTAAAATAACTGTTTCAACTGAACTTTTATAACAACATCGACCCAACCGGGTTTCGAGTCCCACTCTGGTATGCCTTTATTCTCGTCGAATTGTCTATGGTATAGACTCCCTACAAACTATTTCTGTCCATTGTTAAGACCACAGATTTCCCAATACTGGAGATGGGGCAAGCCGCGTTTAAAGTGCGACAACAGTAAGCTCAACGAGCATACACTGGCTACCAGTTTACGTTCTGTGAGACGAGTCAAGACGCACGAATATTAGAAGAAATTACCGTTTTTTTCCAAAATGCCATCCTGTGCAATTGTAACATGCCATCATCGCAATGAATCAGTAAATTTACCAAGAAATATAATAACTTTTCACAGGTAAGAGCCGAAAAGAAATTGCGACACTGGGGCTGCCTATAAACTTGGCGGCTTGTCCAGTCTAATGTATATTCTGATGTCTGTGGTTAAGATATAAGTCTCCATTCTGCGCTAAACATCCTAGTCATAGACTTTTTTATCCTCTCTACAAGCAACCATTCGCGTTGTCGGTCTAAAGAGCCACTATAGACTGACTTACAAACAATCGTCAAAAAGAAGGTTGATCAAAATCGAATAAAACAAAGCTTTTATTTAAATATTGTCCGAATAAGTAGGATAAAAATATTTTAGTACAACTCTAATGCACAAAACAGTCACAATATCCGCTTTTAACAGTCATACACGACCATTAATTATATTTTATAACAATATGTTTTACCACGTTTTATATGACATAACATTTTTATTACGTATGTTATTGCAATAAAAGAATTAAGTACCGAAATAACGTCTGTTTTGGAAACAAAATAAAATAGAAAGTATTACGCAATGAAAAGTGTAAGTAATCTGTTAAAATCACTATAATTATCCATCGGAAACAATATCATTAGTCATTTACCTCGGCTAATGTAGCCTGCGGCATAACCGATTCTATCTAAAGCAGTTATTACACTTTGCGATCTGCAGCTCCCTGCAAATTGTATAGTGTAATAACGGTTAGCACAGGTAGCCTTGCTGTAGTAGCTATTATTACACTATGCAATTTGCAGGGAGACTGCAGATCAATGCATATTGACAGTCTACAGATCGCATAGTGTAATAAGTGCTTAACAAGCACGTCAGAGTGCCAAGCCGAGCTCTAATAAGGATACACCTATTTTATATATAAAATAAAGTTATTCCAATTACCACAAAAGGGCAAGACTTGTGTACAAACGTTGCACAGTATTTATATTAGAGAAATGGGTAATCTTTGTGAATTTACACAATAGATATTTTACGGAATTAACAACGGTTAATTTTAACAATGTTTTGGTTGAATAGCTTTACTTGTATTTTGTTATTATCACACACCTACGTACCAAGTCAGTATCACACCAATAGTGTATTTAAGACCATGTTTTACTTCAAGTCAGTTCTAAATGGAAGAATTAATTCACGATAAGTGTAACTAAGTTACTAGGTGGTAGACTCGATACTGAGTCGTCTAGGTAGGTACCACCGCAGTGCCAGATATCATTCCGTGAAACAGGAGTGTTATGCACTTTTGTGTTTCGGGATGAGGGCACTGTAGCTAGTGAAATTACCGGGTATAAGAGACCTAACATCTGTTGTCTCGGGTGACGGGCGCAGTGCGACATTGATGGAGGATAATAACTGTCTATCAGTTGTTGGTCTCCTTTAATGCCGCTCTGTCATGGTCTGGCGTATCACTTACCATCAGGTGAACGTCCAGACCGTCCTGTACACTTATAACATAAAAAAAAAAAGTTAGCTTACATAATACCAAAGGAGTAAGAACGCCTTACACTTACGACTGTCAACAATATACCAACCAAATTAAACTTGTTGATCTCTCTCTCTCTCTCTCTCTCTTCAATCTATCACATGCATTGATGATGATGACTGATGCATTCAATTACATTTCAATTAAGTACCGCGTTAATTACATTTAAAATAAAAATGGTTACAAACAAACACTTCACTGTAATATCCCTCAACATAAAGAAACACAGAGTAAATATAACTTATATTTACTCTGAGATAAAAAACCTTATAATGGTGACCTTGATTATCTTATAAAGCGATACGGTGCCGCTACTGGAAATTGACAAATAAAAATCCCTGGATTTTATTGTATCACTATTTGATTGACATAACTGTTAAGCTAACCGAAACATAACAACGTTATCTCAACAGATTCAATTACGGTCAATTGATTGAGTATCATGTATGCAGATAGAGTGGCGGGTCAATTGTTGTTAATTACTTGTATTGATGTGTAGTCACGGCTGCGTGTGTTGTGTCTCATAGGTTAAGTGACGGTTGATAAATACGTTTTATTTTGGGGATACTAAGTGATCAGGACGGTCAGAACGTTCACCTGATAAGTGATACGCCTAACATTGCCAGAACGGCATTGAAGGAGGCCAACAACTGTAAACAGTTATTATTCTCCATACTCCATCTCCGTACTGCGCCTGTCCGAGACAAAAGATGTTAGGTCTGGTCCGGTAATTTCACTAGTTGCAGTGCCCTCATTCGGAAACACTAAAAGTGCAAAGCACTCTTATTACAAGGGACGATATCTGGCATTGCGGTGGTGCCTACTAAATTTGGATAACATGTCAATAGACATTCAAGAGTAAGGATGTTACTTCCAGGCATAAAAAATAAAACAATTTTAATAAATAAAATTGAATGTAGGTTTTTAGAGTGTAGATTTATGATGTATTCTAAATACCTAAAAAACTAAATGCTTTTAATTAGAGTAGCGGTTTCGTCTTAAAAATTTGAAATAACTAGGTATTTTAGGGTTCTATTTTTCCAGACTTTAAGGTTTAGGGCTTACTACCCGAATACAATAGGGTTGCGACATATTCTCCACGATTGGAGCTTTTTAAGGCAAACCTTAAAAGCTAATCTGTACTTCCTAGTAGAAGGTCAGCTTTTATTAGAGCACGACCCTAAGCAGCCTCTTACGGCACCTGCGCAAAAATTAGGGGTGATAATTGTATTCTTCAACCACTTTTTAAAAATACGAGATTAAGTGCAACGTCAAAGTCAAGTCAAAGTCAAAAATATTTATTTCAAATTAGGCTTACAAAAAGCACTTATGTACGTCAAGGAATATACAAAAGTATAATAAAAAACGATTTAAATACTAAACTAAAAATATGAGTTTTGATGCTTTGAAAAAAAAAAGCGCTTCAGTGGTTTGGCCTGTTGAGAAAGAAGCACCCAAGAAAACTCAACAGTGTTGCCTTTTTTAAAAACAATTCCTTAATGTAACAATATATCATAAACACTGAAATAGCTGAGCAGTTTAAGACCACGGATTTTTATCACATAAATATTCGTCAATAGTGTAGTACCCTTTTTTAGAAAGGTGTTGTTTGATTCTAACTTTAAACATATGAAAGGGCAACTCTACAATATTTTGCGGTACCTTATTGAGAAACTTTATACATCTTCCTATAAAAGATTTACCTATTTTATGTAGTCTCAAGTCCGGAACAGCAAGTTTGTTTTTATTCCTAGTATTAAAATTGTGTGAATCACAATTTTTCTTAAAGGTGTTATAGTATTTACGAACATAAATTAAATTTTCATAAATATATTGCGATGCTACAGTCATTATATTTATTTCTTTTAAAAGTTCCTTAAGAGAGTCTCGTGGTCTAAGGTTGTAGATAAAACGAATAGTTCTTTTTTGTAGCACAAATATTGTATTAATGTCGGCAGCCGAGTCCCACGACAGTAGACCATACGACATGACACTATGAAAATAACTAAAGTAAATCAATCTTGCCGTTTCTATATCTGTCAAGAGCCAAGCAAGAGAGTGTTATCTTTCTAACAGCATAAGCTGCCGAGCTAAGTCTACCAGCCAGGGATTCAATGTGCACTATACAGACGACCTCTATTTTGCAAGGCATCTCTTACATAAACAGCCCAACTTCGACATAAATTCAAGTTATTTTTGGGTTCCTACAGAGTGCAGGAGACGTTCTGTGAGTGGGACTGTTTAACTTTAATGTCACGGCCGTCAACTGCCTTTAAAGGCAAAACGCTCGGGACTATTGCGAACCAATGATGTAAAAAAGTATGGATTCGTCATATGCTCACAAAACAATCAAAAGAAGTGTTCCGAATGCAGTGACAGCACACATACACATATTTCGAATTACGAACACATTTACCTAAACAAAAGAGTACAAACTGTACTCTCTTCAAGCGGTTCGTTTTTGAGGCACGGATGGCGTATCTACGTTTATATATACAGAATGTCATTGTTGCGAACGCGATTTTGTTCTATTTTTAAAATTCGAATAAGAATTCTTATGGTACTCCTCAGTGATAAAATGTAAACAGTATGTATTCGAAATATTCTTTTTTGTTTTTTAAGTTAGTACTTTGATCCTGCGATGTGAAATTGAGACGTCAAAGGATTAATTTCATAATCACAAAAAAAAAAATTTCTATAATTTCTAGAAACTAAATGTCGCCAATAACAAATGATTCATTTCTTCTTTTTAACTTATAGTGATATTTAAAATTTTAATGGGTACTTAAAAGATTATTTCATTTATCTAGCTTTTAGCTAAATTATACGAGTGACTCACAGTTAGACCTTGATTTTTATAAATTAAAACATAATATGCAGAATTAAACTTAGTATGAAGACCTTAAAAACTGTAATACAATGGAATAAAGTATACATTCATTTAACTGCCATCTCACTAAAATTGACTAAGAACACCTTGATTTTCAAGATAGAATTGATTTCAAGAGCGTGCTTCCGGTGTCACTTGAATAACAAGACCAACTCTTAGGTGTGTTCTGTATTGACAAGTATGAAATATGATTTATTTATCCAATTGAATGGTCTTACATAAGCAACACTTGTATAAGCTAGTACAAGATATAATGCGTTTATGAATGTTATTCTAACAAATGAGCAGTTGAAAAAATAATAACTACCTATAATTCTATGACATTTATTTTATACTTACATGCTTTTCATAGATATAAATACATCTTTAACCAAATAATTATATTTCCCATTAAAAGTCACTATCCTGGGCACTCCCAAACTAACCTAAACCCTTACTATTTTTAGTTCTATTCACCACAAATGTGATTGTACGAATGTTATGTAAAACGAATGCCCAACACAAAACAAAAGAAATGCCCAACATATGAGTACAAAAAAATGTAACATATCAAAATATGAGCACAAAACAAAAAAGTTACATATTCGAACAATAATAAAGGCATTGTAAAAGTGAACGTGTTGAGTGTTAAAACACAATCACTGACATCGATTGCTGAAATGCCAACAAAACGCCTAATAGAGATCAAAATTCGAAGATCCACTTAGTTGCGCAAGTCTCGAGTAACATCTGAAGTGAAGTAACCTAACGCTACAAGTACTGTAATACAGGAAGCCTAGATGTTACGTCTACGCTAGGGTTGCCAATATTGTATCTAGAATTTATTTTTCGAATATTTTTGAATATAAGTTTGAGTTTAAAGTACAAACAATGTATAAAATACTAGATTTTGCCCGCGGCTTTGGTCGTGTTAAATTGAAGGTAACACGGTTTTTTAATTTAGAACACAAAGTCATAAAAACTGTATTTATTTAGCAAAGATTGGCACATACATTCTATCCCTAATTTAAGGGGCAGGTATTTTTCGTTCGCCACGTAGAGTGTGTTTGTACCGGTAATTAACTTAAGGTGAAAACAGTGAAATATTCCACACACATTTTTACCCCCTCTTTTAATGGTTCAAAGGTTATTGTTATTTAAATTAAACTTAGGTTCAATAAAAATGAGAAAACTATCCAATCTTTTCTAAACCTTAAAGGGCCAACCCTAACAATGTTCAGATAACGACGTCATTTGCAACTATCGACCATCGATTCCTATGAAATCCGGCTTTAATTTCAGCTCGTGTCGTGGATGTTGCATATGCAACTGTATTCAATTGCAATACGTGTCATTATTCCTAATAACCTACGTTTTAGTACCTACTGTGAAATCATTTATTTTTAATAATTACTAGCAACAAAGCTATCAAACAACTCACTTGATAGCAAACAGCGAGTGTTGCTGTACCAGTAGTCATAAATTGGAAATATTATTTAATTCTCAATAGGACAAAATAATTCAAACATCAAAATTCAAGTTTGTGCTTTACTTTGGGTTTAATTGTTTTTATTGTATTAGTTTTGTTTTTGTTGACGTCGTCGTGAGAGCACCGGTGGCTGATTGGTGTGGCATTTCGTTCTGGAGAGTGCAGGTTCAAATCCAGGCACGTACCAATGTGTTTCCAAATTTTCGAAATTATATGTACGTTTATCCGACGGTCTTACAGTGAAGGAAAACATTGTAAGGAAACCTGCGCATGCCTACAAAGAGATTCAAAGGTTGTGCGTGAAGTCGGCCAATCCGCATTGGCCCCGGGTGGACGACAAAGTCCTGTACACCCTACACGAGTAGACTTTAATAAGCTGATGATGATGATGATTTGTTGACGTTCTTGGTGAGCCTTATTTGAATAAATGGATTTTGACGTTGACTTGAGTCACAACAAATTATGTGTAACAAGTAAATACATCTTGTTGTGGTATGCTTGTCTTGCTCTTCAATCGGTGGGAGAAATAAGAAAGAAAGAAAGAAAAAGTCTTTATTCAAATAAATCTGTTACAGATACTTTTGAATCGTCAATTGTTATTATTATCATATTTTTTGTGACTCTACCACCTAGAGATTAATCTCTCTATAAGAGAGATTAATCTCTATCTCAAACAGATAGAAAATCTCATTTCTTATCTTCATAAAAAATGAACAGAGATAGAATTAAGCTGTGCCTTGCGGAAAGACCTGTGACCTACACTGGGACGTGATAATTCAATATTTTACAAGAGAAATTTCGAAAAATAATTTAATTTATGGTATAATATTTTAATCAGACATTCCTTTACCGGGTAGTTTCAAGATGACTTGGTTAAGGAGGCGACAAGCATGGATCCACGTAAAAGTATTCTTTTATCTCGTCTCCAAACTTTCAACTCCTTCCTTTATAATATTACTCAGAACTATGATAGATAATACAAGGCAATATGCAATAACATTAAATGCTTGATCACCCCTTGTTATATATTGTACCACTATCTAATAAAGTAGACATAATTTACATAATAACTTATACAACTCCAGATAACTGTTAGTGCTTTGTTAAAATGTGAATTTACGAAACGCAAACCTCAAGACTGAATTTAGCATTAACGCGTCTGTGTCGCAACATACTGAAAGTGAAACTTAAATACATGACATCGTTATATAAAGTATGTTACTTTATATATATATTGCGGTAGGCTCATACTTGCTATTATAAATATATAATGGCTGGTTTGATAGCGCCAATAGACGTTGACGGCTTAGCTTTATTCGACCGAACTGTCAAATCGAATCATTCCACGTTACTCGATAAGGCAGATGATGAGTTATTTTAGTATCGAATTATAACACTATAAATTTTAAGGCGATAACCTAAACTGACAGTTTATAAGAAGTTAATAGAAGTACATAGATAATAAATAAAACACTTATATAAATAGATCTTTAACCTATTGTATTCCACTGCTGGGCATAGAGTCCCCCCTCCCCTATTTTGCGCCAGATATCCCGGTCCTACGCTTTCCTCATTCAGCCACCATCAGCGTCTCCGAAATATAAAACTTATACCAGAAACCTTGGCTGGTTTAATCCTTAGCTTTACAACCAATTAAAAACAAGTTTATAGGTCATTTACAAGGTCTAAAAAGGCCAAATTGCCAATTGGACGATTTGCCAACTTAATCATTTGCAGTTTACGCAGTAATGCATTAGCATTTAGTAATTCGAAAAATAATGGAATCCCGTTCGTTGCACTCTGCGATTTGCAATCCGTGTGTCAATTCTATTTAAAATGTAAATTAGTGATTGTATTTACATTAGAAAATAACTTACACTAGGATCTAAACTAGGTAGGTTGGTTGGAATAATGCTCAATACTGACTCCTCTAGGTAAGACTAAATACTAGCCGTCGAAACTTATATCTGTTTATCTGTTCGGCCCGAGAAAAAGTAGCGCTACGCACTTCTGAGTTTCGGAATGAAGTTAGTCCAGCAAGGACTTTTCAAAATAAATATCTAGGCATAAGAGACTTAAATCTGTAGTCAGCGATGACAGCCCTAGTTCAGTGTTGACAGAAGATTATTTCATAGTATTCAACAGTGCACCTCTCTATCAATGGATGGTGTGTCACTTACTATCAGGTGAGATAATTAGAAAGAAAGAAGAAAAGAAAGAAAGAAATACTTTAATTGGCAAAAAAACATACAAAATATAAAATATGAGTACAAATAAAATGCCAAATAGGACCTCACTCAGCATGTGTCCGGCACGGTAAAGCATGCCAGGAACGCTGTTTTTCAGTGAAGCCCTAGGAGGACAGTCATAAAACTAAAAATGACAAGTGTACAAAATTAAAATTAGTCATCCCTTTCCTAACCCAACCTAACCATCACGTGAACGTCTTGACCATACTGTACACTTAGTAACCTAAAATACTCATCTCATCAGCTTATTAAACGTCCCCAACGAGAAGCATGAGCCTACCCGTTTAGGGTGGATTAGGCCTTAGTCTTCCACGCGGGCCTAGTGCGGATTGGACGGCTTCACATACAACCTTTGAATCTCTTCGCAGGCGTGCGAGAAGGTTTCCTCACGATGTTTTCCTTCACCGTAAAAGCGTCGGATAACGTACATATATTTTCGAAAATTCGAAACACATTGGTACGTGTCGGGATTTGAACCTCAGCCCTCCCGGTAGGAAGGCGACAGTTCACACTATTGAGCTATCGACGCTCAATGGTGTGAACTGTCATATGCGACAATAATTTTCTTTTTTTAATTAAACTGCCACTTTATTTTTCATTAATCACACGGGTGACTCCATAGTAATGAGCCGAAAGCCAAAAGACCATAGGCCAAAGCTAGTTAATTGATAACCAAGCTACAGGTACACATAACATCCTCTAAGTGTATTTAAAGACAAGACCGTTAAGGTGAAATATATAACGTTACACAATTTTATAAAATTAACTTTAAGTCCAGCTTTTTAGGGTTCCGTAGCCAAATGGTAAAAAACGGAACCCCTTATAGATTCGTCAAGTCTGTCCGTCCGCCTGTGTATCACACCCTTTTTTTTTATAGGTAACTATAAATATTCTTGTCCTTCATATAAAATTATTACACGGCAACAATCATAACAATAGGGAATAACACATTTGAATAAACATAACATAGAACGTGCTGTCATTAAAATTTAATTAAATTTTAAGTTTCCGAATTCCGATGACTTCCTCATAAAATGAAATCAAGGAAACGAATCTATTAACAAATGTTTAAATTTAGAGGAGCGCCACGACTTGTCAATGGTCGTAAGAGTAATTTGCCGAACATCTTTATGTAAACAGATTCAGTTTGATCATCATCAGCCTTACTATTACCATACTATAAACTTCTTGTTTATGTATGCTCTCCTAGTACCTACTTTTACGAAAATTTAATATAGCTTAAAATAGATTCAGATTTATTATTGCAACTGTACTTTGGGGGTCGAGAGAAATTTTTTTGAGGTCAAAACTTGGCTTCAACATAAATTCAAGGGCCAATCCAACGTTCAATGTTTAGGGTCCAGTGGAACCTTAATTTTTTGGAGGCTGTGGGTCCAAGATTGGACAAAATCATTCCATTGACTACAGGTCACCAGAGCTTCAGTACTTATTCGGTAGGATCCACCACCGAATAAGTACTGAAGTGGATGAGTCGTCTAGATAGGCATCGCTGCAGTGCCAGATTTCGTCCTGTAAAATAGGAGTGTTTTTCTCCTCTGCGTTTCGGGATGAGGGCACTATAGCTTATAAAATTACTAGGTATAAGAGACCTAAGGTCTGTCGTCTCAGGTGACGGGCGCAGGGCAGTGTTGACGAAAAATTATGACAAACGACTTTTATTATTCCTTTAATCGCCGCTAACAGATATATTCCACCAAAACAATAGATTTTCTATTGTGTCTGGAATCCCGGCGGTTAATTGCTTTCAACATTACTTCTTTAATATTATGTCAGGTCAGGCGTATCGCTTAGTACCAGGTCAACGAGCTGAACGTCACATAATGTTTTAAAAGAAACTACGAAAGCACGTTATTATTTGATTTTTAACAATCTACCCACGTACATAAAGGATTTAAAATTATAAACTTTAAATTAACACTATCACAATATATGATTGGAAATTACCTACTTTATACCTAAATTATTATTAATATTATTTATAATTATTTACATGTAAGTGACTTATTTAGGAGGTTTCGCGTCGAATCCAATTAGGATGGGCAGCGTTCGGGAAGTTAAGGGAGATCTTTTCGTCCAAAATACCTCAGTGTCTGAAGACGAAAGTCTTCGACAGTGTGTGTTGCCGGTTATTACATACGGAAGTGAAACGTGTCGCTTACTAAGGGCCTCTTAAATAGGCTTAAAGTTGCTCAACGTGCTATGGAAAGGGCTATGTTAGGTGTTTCCCTACGCGATAAGATCCGGAACACGGATATCCGTAGGAGAACTAGAGTGACCGACATAGCCCACAGGATAAGCAAGTTGAAGTGGCAGTGGGCAGGGCACATAGTGCGTAGAGCCGATGGCCGATGGGGTGGAAAGGTTCTCGAGTGGCGTCCGCGTAACGGAAAACGAAGCGTAGGCCGACCCCAACCAGATGGTCTGATGATCTGGTTACGGTGGCAGGTAGCAGATGGATGTCAACTGCAAGGGATCGGTCGCGTGGAATCATTAGGGGAGGCCTTCGTTCAGCAGTGGACTTTCTAGGTTGTAATGATGATGATGATGATGAAGTGACTTATTACTAAGTCTTTATGGAAATAAATCTTTAAACATAAAGCATGTTATATTTCTCATTTAATATGTTTTCCATTATCATAGTGACGTCACTCCTCAAACGCGCAACCACTTAAGTGTATTAAACCTCCAATTGATGTCCAATACTTGAAGAGTACTTGAAATTGAAGTGTTGCTATGACACGCGTATTCTCGATTAAAAATAAAGTGTCGATTAAACAAATTTTATGATTATAACGAGAGTGAGTCAGAAGTTCACAAATGTTTATCGTAATCAGATAAACAAGCAGTGCATAAAAGACAAATAAACATTTTATGACCTACGTAAATTAAATGGCTGAGAAGTTGGCTTTAATAACTACATTTAAGGTCGTTGATTGCTATTTCAAATTTAAAACAAAGGTTCCGAACTCGATTGTTAGTATAAAGTTATGTACATATCTTTTTGTATTGGTCTGGGTTTCTATGTATATATACGTTTGTTTATATGTTTCGTAAATCTGTTTTTGTTGCCTTCCGATCTGGAGTGTGCAGGTTCAAATCCCGCCACGTACCAATGTATTTTCAATTTTCGAAATTATATGTACGTTTATCCAACGCTCTTACGGTGAGGAAACCTGCGCACGCCTATGTAGAAATTCAAAGGTTGTGTGTGCGTGAAATCGTCCAATCCGCACAGGGCCCGCGTGGATGACTAGGCCTATAATAATAATAATAATAATAAATGTTTATTTCATAAAAACACAGTACAGAAAATTATTTGAACTGCTCTCACATAAGGTTACCCTGTGTCATGAGAGGCAGGCTCTTTTTAACAGTTTAGCAAAATGTTGCGTTTTTTTTTATTACAAAAGTTATCTAAGCGCAGTTGTGCATGCATACATAAGCGCTCGTGCAGTCATGCATTTGCGTGTGTGTGGGTTTGGGAGAGTGTGTGTGTGTGTTTGTGTGTGAGTAAGTGTGTATAGGTGTATGGGTGAATATGAGTGCGTGTAGGTACGTATATGTGAGTGTATATTTGTTTGTGTGATTTCGTGTTTATGTGTGTGTTTATGGATGTGCAAAATGTTGATGTATTTCTGTATATTTATGGAAGTGTTCATGTTTCTGTGAATGTCATGAAAGTTCTTCCTTCCCTATATTTATATATTAACCATTATATACATATATATTTTTTTTTTATCATACATACATATCAATATATATATACATATATATATTACGACAAACAAACATATTTTTTTATCACATCTTCTACTTCGTCGCAACCAAGCTGATTTAGCCACTCTATTACTTTGTCTTTAAATATTTTATTCTATGCATGCACCCTTTACGGGTAGGCTCGTGTCCCTCGGTGAGGACGTTGAATGAGCTGATAATGATGATCTGTTTTGTAATATCAATTGCACAAACTCTGCAATAGCCATATTTTGTTGCTGTAATCCAAGCTAGTGACCGCTTTATTATTAGAATGTGGAAAATTATTTAGAGAGGCAATAACGGAATTAATGTATATTTGCCCGTGTGGCTGAAGACTCCAATAATGTACTACAGTACTTATTGTTCCATATAATAAACCAATTATAGTCAGCCTGCCGAGTTTACAGTTCAATTTCCCCATACATTTTGATACATTTTAAAAAAAAATTTTGCTGCATGTCCTTATTAAATTTTCGATAAACAATTCTTCGAAACTCTTCTTCGTCTTTCTAATTTTGCGGCTTTTAGCGTGTTTTCCACGATTCCGTCAATGAGATAAATACGTGTATTCCGTGGAACGAGATTTTTATTTTCCCGATTGAATTTATTATTTGATTAGTGCTATTTTATCATAACATCTTTGAAACTCAAAATATCCTATATTTAGCAGAAAATATTGATAATTTCGGCATTTGACAGATGTCTGATCGGTAATAAATCAGCAGCGTAACTGTAGTAAACAACACCGAATTGCCGGAACTGTAATGAGATAAAGCTAACACGCGACCGGAATTACAAGAGTGATTTAGTTTGAGTTGGAAAGTGAAGTTGCCTCACGTACCAAACAGGTGTGGCGCAAGTGATAAGCGACAGCTTTTTGTAATTTTTATAAATTTTTGAACTAAACACAAACTTCTTATAATCCACATCATTACTTACACTTCAACCTTATAAAAAAGCTTGCTGGAAAAAGAAAATACATATAATTGAGGATATTATTACCAAGTGTTAATGGGTAAACGAATATAAAATCAATGTACTTACGTTTGCTCAATATCGTGATAATCTTCTAAAATAGTTCAACAGTGGTTAACGAGTTGCTCTTTGATCAATTTGCTTTATCATGGCCAATAATATATATATTTTATCTATAATGTACATATATTAACTTTTTTTTGTAACGAAATGAACATGACGGTCAGGACGATCAACTGATGGTAAATGATACGCCTGAATATGACGGAGCGGCATTGAATTGAATAACAACTGATAGACAGTTTTTATTCACCATCAATCAATGCCGCACTGCGCCCATCACCAAAGACAACAGATGTTAAGTCTCTATCCATACCCACTTCACTACAGTGCCCTCACACCGAAACACAAATAACATTACCTAGACGCCTCGTATCTGCGTCCCAAACTTACATATTTTACAAGGTTATGCTATTATTGCATGAGTACGTACACACTCACTAGAATGATTACTGAATTGAATAGATAATTAAATTACCTAAACCTTAATTATCTAATGATATTAAATAGCTATATATATTATTATTTCATCCCACTACAAGCATTATCGTAAGTAAAGGGAAGTTCCCCCAACGTATGTGTTATTTACACTTAGTTACTGAAATAAAATATTTGTTATTGTTAATGAGACATTCTGAATACTGTAAATTTAAAAATAATTCTATTATTAAAACTATGGAACTGTCAAATAATTTAAAAAAATAGATTATAGTAATAACCGCTAACTCTGTAACTTAAACACACCTTACTCAACCGAAGTGAACGGAAGACGACACGTTGTGCAAGTTTGATCATCTCGAGATCCCTTCACCCCAAAGTGCATATTGATGTGTTAACCAATCGCATTGTCGAATGGGGGATGATGCAAATCGTTACATTGCAATGATTTAGGTGCAATTTGCAAGATGTACGCCAGCCTGTGCAATCACTTTACGTAATAACTTAGGTCCTGCTTGGCTGCTTACGTGTTAACCACAGATAAAATAAACATACCATGTATTAACTATAAGTGAAACTGTGTTATAAAAACAATACAAAATGCGTACTAATTATGATTTTATATTTAGGAAGTGTAATGACTGTTTGTGATAACCGTTGAGCACGATGACCCCAGAAATGCAATGATGCGATAAGGGTGCCCTAGAAACTCTACACTTATATAACCTGCCATTTATTATTTTAATTTACTGAGTTTAGTGAATGAGTTTTTAGAGTTCCGTAGCCAATTGGCAAAAAACGGAACTCTTATAGATTCGACAAGTCTGTCTGTCTGTCTGTCCGTCCGTCCAAATAACATAACCCCTTTTTTCTCCGAAATTAAGCAATACATTATTCAAACTTTGTACGTATATGTTCTTTATACGTAGATCTTTAGAAATGGTATTGAGATTTCTAATATCATTTTTTTATAAATTGAATAGTTTGCGCGAGAGACACTTCCAAAGTTGAAAAAATTGTGTCCCCCCCCCCCTCTAATTTCTAAACTATGGGGTTGATAAAATTAAAAATTATATATGATGTTCATTATGATAAAATCTAACAACAAAATTTAGTTTGAACGATTTCTGATGTGTAGTTTTTTTTATTCGTCATAAACGGTGAACCACTATTTTTCATATTAAAGCTGTAGTAGGTACATAAAATAATATTAATAGCAAGTAACATAAAATAAAGTAATTTTATTTACATAGAAATAAAAATTACTTTATTTTATGTTACTTGCTGCTGCGGAACCCTCCACGGGCGATTCCGACTCGCGCTTGGCCAATTTTTATGCCTAGATTTGTGCATGTTCAAGACTACTTAATTCGATTCGAAATCTTTCATGGTATCTTTTACTATCTTAGCATAAAATTTTGACATTCTTACAACATCCATAACTGAAATTAGTAATGAATTTTTTAAAAAAATATATTAATAAATAAATAAAACAAATTTTACAAAATGCTTACAGTTTTTTGTCATTGAATTATTATACGTAAATTATAAGATTTTTGGAATAATCAAATGTAATAAGGACTCATACGATTTTACGTGTACCTTAATTATGTTTTAACTCTACGAGAGTATTAGTCGTAAAAAAGCGAAAATTTGTATAAGAGAAATAGGTAAGTATGACGTTAAAAATACCTAAAATGCCCAAAACAAATAAAATCTAATAATGTAACATGTTACGCTCACCGATGACGGAACGAGGTAACGCAACAAGTCAAAGCCGGTCCGTCCGTGACATTCGCATAAGAGCTCAAAGAATCGTAACCTTGACCTCGACACTAGAAAGGAAGAATCTAGAATGTTCTAACTCCATTGCTAACGTGTATGATAAATGCAATATGTCAAACCAGTTTAATTGTGTTGAGAACAGAGTGGACACATTTATCATAGCAAAAGATATTGATCCAATCTAAGTTGAAGACTTATGTAATTATAAGTTTTATGGGTAATAAAATAACGTTACCATACATGATAAAAATAACAAATCTCCCTTTCTTTTTACCTATTGCACCCTCGAAAGTATAATAATAATATCCAATTCCAACAAATTCCAAGTTGTTAGACCGATAAGTCTCGCATAAGAACCTTTGCATGACGAATTGGGAGGTAGTGTAGTGACACACTTATTGCACTTATCTGTGAATAAATACAATGCGTTTAAATGTTTCTCTTAATTAGTTATGTATAAACGAAAACGTTATAGAAAAAGCAAATTCATAGGCCATATGCGTCTTAAGTTACAAGATTCAATCGAACAAATTTTAGTTACCAATTTGATTTGCAAAAGGCTTATCTAGATTTCAAATTAATTTCAAACTCATCAACGTTCGAATAGGATCCGAACGTAAATCATTTTCTGCCATAATTGAATCGAATTACAAGTTTGAGCAGCAGTCAATTTGTATTTCTTTTTCTAAAAATGACCGAAATACGTGATTCCAATGCTGCATTTGCAGCTAGCGCTCACAAATTTTCCTGGAATTCAACTTCGTTTGCAAAACTTTGTATCCATAAAGTTTACTGTTCCGATAATTATTCTTACTAAAATAAATTTAAGACGAATATTTGAATATAGATCGACGACTCTTTGGTTTAAGGGGTTGAGAGGTCGGCTCTTACACCAAGGGTTCCGGGTTCGATCCCCGGGCAGTTTGCACATATATGAACATGTCTGTTTGTATTGGTCTGGGTGTTTTCCATGTATAATATGTATATATTTACATAAATAAATGTATATAAGTATGTTTGTCCGGTGCTTTGTACCAATCATCATCATCATCAGCTTATTTAACGTCCCCACCGAGAGGCACGAGCCTACCCGTATAGGGATTAGGCCTTGTCACCCACGCGGGCCCAGTGCGATTGGGAGATCTTCGAATCTCTTCGCAGGCGTGCATGAAGGTTTCCTCACGATGTTTTCCTTCACCGTATGAGCGTCGGATAACGTACATATTCGAAAATTCGAAAATACATTGGTACGTGTCGGGATTTGAACCACAGCCCTCCCGGTAGGAAGGCGACAGTCCACACCACTGAGCCACCGACTCCGCCAGTGCTCGTACAAATATTACGAGCTAAATGCTTAGTTTAGGACTAGATCGCGCTGTGTCGTACAAATAATGTTTTTATCTATCTACACGGGCAAAGTCAAATTGTGTCTTAAGTTTCAATATCCAGTCTAACTACCTAACTCCAGCAGTGAATGCAAACTGAAGTATTGAAGAGAGATTCTTGGCATAAAACAACATCACAAGAAATAAGCTCATATCAAAAGCCATAAGTTACAATTCGCAATAATTTGCGCAGACTTTGATAGAGTGCTTAATTAAGGGGCTCGTTTACTCTGTGATATCTTTAATCTTAAGTCACGAGCAAAGAACTTAGCACGCTTGACTGAACGCGATGTACACGCTTATCTTCCCAGAAGCGAAATACGTGACGGCATTCGTACCTGATGGCATGTTTTCAATGTAATCCTGTTACAAGTGCAATCCTTGAAATGCAAAGATTTAAAATACCCATGTTCTTGTGTGACTTGACTTTGATCTTGTCATTGTTCATTCCCACGGGAGAACATTTGGTTTATTAAAAACAACTTCATCATCGTACCCAAACACTGTTGGTAGCGTCATTGTGATAAGAAAAGGTAAAAATAAATAAAAACTTTAAAAAAACACTTTTATTTTATTTAAATGCTCTAAATAAAAGACGAAAAGTTTCCACTTTTTAAAATCTCACTATCAAATTACAAATTTTAATTTATTGATGTATTTCATTGTATTTTTTTTTATTTGCCTCAGTGATTAAATATTTTCCCTCTTTCATTGCGTAAGTAGTCTATACTAACCTATTCACACTTGATATATAATTTTCTTACAATTTGTTTTGTATGTGCAAAAATAACTTAAAATAAAAGTAAAGACATTCACTTTAGTATGAAAAATTAGCTTCTGCAGTAAACCGGTCAGGGCCCAATTAGAATGTACGATCCAAGATTAACGTGTGCAACTTTCAACCTTATTTTTTAAATTATAAGAGCTATAGTAAACATGTAGTTCTAGTACTCGTAATTGGCGCTTACCAGCTAGTTATCAAATCGATCATCCGATGATGCAAGTACTTACTTACCTATCGATAACAAACTATGTAGTGTAATGGTTATGACGTCAGCTAATGCCAAAGATTTTAGTTTCGATACCCGTGCAGGACATACATGTTTGCATTAATATACATGTTATATTTGACAGATTGTATCTACAAAAACATATACGTTGTCCGTGTTTTGCTTATTTTCTCTTTTTTTAATTAAAAATAATTTGTATTTTTGATCACATTCGTGCAAAATGACTGTAATTCCAACCGCGAAGAAACACAAGATTAACTTAGGTTTGAATTGCGCCAGGTCATGGCAGTCACATGCAATGCACGAACACAACATCAAATTGAAGACAACATTAAAAAACACACAAAGACTGTATGAGATAAAATCTTAAGCTATTTAAAACGGATGTAGTATTGCATTCATATATACTCGTAGTATAACCTACAGAATGATACAGTTTTCATAATAAAATAATCTTTGGATTGACTTCAATTTAAAAGCGGGAAATTTTGCATGACGTTTCGGAAAATAAATAAGCTGTGTCATTACAAATTTTATCAAATTCATGTATAATGAACCTCAAATCCTGCCACGTACCGTTATCTGACGCTCTTACGGTGAAGAAAACATCGTGAGGAAACCCGCGCACGCCTGCGAGGAGATTTAAAGGTTGTGCGTGAAGTCGTCCAACCCTCCTAACGTGGACGACTAAGGCCTAATCACCCTATACGGGTAGGCTCGTGCCCCTCGGTGGGATGTTTAATGAGCTGATGATGATGACGTTAAAATACCAGGAAACCATACATACACATGAGGTCGAGATTTGGAAAAATAAAAAGATACTTTATCACTTCCGTATTCATTTATATCAAAGTAATATTTACCGTAGAAGTCACCTACGTTCTTTTAAATACATTCTTTATTTCCAGGATCCTACCCGTGTCGTGTGTCCAGTCATTGATGTTATCAGCATGGACACTTTCCAGTACATCGGGGCGTCTGCCGACCTCCGCGGCGGCTTCGACTGGAACCTGGTCTTCAAGGTTAGAGAGTGGTGGAACTGGTTTGGGAAATTTACGATTTATATCTTGAAACAAAATACTTCTTCGATGTACAGACCTTATGGTTTGATCTATCGTACAGTTCTGCTAAAAGAAAATTATAGGTACACTAAATAAGATCTTTGTCAAGCAGTAGTAGTATACTAATACGGACTACGGTAAAACTATCAAGATGTATTTAATAGATCTTATAGCACATTATAATGTATTTGAAATCCAGGAATCATTGACTTGGAAGATTTTCTAAGTATATTATCTTATTTCACTTAGGTACCTACTGTTTTGTCAAAATACTCTGTTTCTATTCAAAAAATGAAATTAAGTTTTTAATTTAAAACAAGCCGAGCATAATTACAAAAGGATACTTATGGAAAATAGCAATTTTGCAAATAGGTAACACCTATTCTCAGAAGTGTAATACGTAAAATTAAAAACAGGTAAAACGTTGTCAACCGACTTCAATTCTATACTTATTTGAATCAATCATGTTTGATTCATATTTTCTTAAAATTTTTCAGTGAGTACCTTTCTCACGCTGAGCGCAGCGCCCGCCTCAGCGACCCCACTCAGGTCATCAGGACCCGATGATTGCCGGCGGCCTCTTCAGCATGGATCGCCAGTACTTCAACAACTGGAAAATACGACATGAAGATGGACGCTGGGTGGAGAGAACCTTAATTCTTTCCGGTGAGCTAATAACTGGTTATTACTGGAATACATCATTCATATTTTATGACAGACAATCGATGACTCGAAATCTATTAGATATTTTTTTGTTTTCAAAGTAAACGAGTAACTAGTTCGCACACCTGATGAATGCAATTTTCCGCAATGATCGTAATCGTAGTAAAGTACCACAAACGGTGAAAGCCCGTTTAGGTGGCCACTAGACGGATATCGAGCTTACCTAAGTAAGTTGACCTTATTTCTATATTCCTTTGTCTACTTCTGTCTTTTTGAAACATAAGTTAACGAGACCGTCAGTTCGCTCATCATTCATCATCATCATCATACCCCAATTATGTCCACTGCTGAACGAAGGCCTCCCCTATGATTTCCACGCGGACGATCCCTTGCAGTTGACATCCATCTGCTACCCGCCACCTTAACCAGATCATCCGTCCATCCGGTTGGGGTCGGCCTACGCTTCGCTTTCCGTTACGTGGACGCCACTCGAGAACCTTCCCGCCCATCGCCATCGGTCTACGCACTATGCTGCCTGCCACTGCCACTTCAACTTGCTAATCCTCTGGGCTATGTCGGTCACCCTAGTTCTCCTACGGATATCATCGTTTCGGATTTTATCGCGTAGGAGACACCTAACATAGCCCTCTCCATAGCACGCTGAGCAACCTTGAGTCTATTCAAGAGGCCCTTAGTGAGCGACCACGTTTCGCTTCCGTATGTCATAACTGGCAACACACACTGGTCAAAGACCTTCGTCTTGAGACACTGAGGTATTTTGGACGAAAAGATCTGCCTTAACTTCCCGAACGCTGCCCATCCTAATTGGATTCGACGAGAAACCTCCTTCTCGAAGTTGGACCTACCCATTTGGACTACCTGTCCCAGGTACACATATTCGTCAACAACTTCGAGGACAGAACTTCCAACTGATATCGGTATAGGTACGACATGGGCATTAGACATGACTTTCGTCTTGTCCATGTTCATTTTAAGACCCACCTGTTGAGAAGCTCCGTCTAGGGTTTCGAGCATAGTGCTTAAATCCTCCATGGATTCTGCCATGACTACTATATCATCGGCAAATCGAAGATGAGTGATGTACTCGCCATTCACGTTGATGCCAAGTCCTTTCCAATCGAGCAGCTTAAACATATCTTCCAACGCAACTGTGAACAGTTTCGGAGATATAACGTCTCCCTGTCTCACTCCTCGGTGCAATTGGATAGGTTGTGTAAGCTCTTCATGTACACGGACTGACATAGTAGCGCTCTCGTACAGACATCTCAATACTTCGATATAGCGAAAGTCAATATGGCACCGTTGGAGGGCCTGAAGCACAGCCCAAGTCTCGATCGAATCAAAGGCTTTCTCATAGTCCACAAACGCCAAGCATAATGGCCGGTTATACTCTCTAGTCTTCTGTATAACCTGCCGCAGCGTATGTATGTGGTCTATGGTGCTGAAGCCTTTGCGGAACCCGGCTTGTTCGGGGGGCTGGAAATCATCAAACCTACGCGCGAGACGGTTCGTGATGACTCTGGAGAACAACTTGTAAATGTGGCTCAATAGCGTGATGGGTCTATAATTCTTCAGCAAGGTTTTGTCGCCTTTTTTGAAGAAAAGCACCACCACGCCATTGCTCCACGCCTCTGGCGTCGCACCCTCACGGATCACGGAATTAAAGAGCTTCTGAAGGGTCTTAAGCACTGGCGTGCCACCTGCTTTCAAAAGTTCTGCGGTAATTCCGTCTTCTCCGGGGGCCTTATTTCGCTTAAGTTGTTTCAGAGCCATCCTAATCTCAGTTCGCTCACCTGATAGCAATGATACGCCTGACCAGAACAGACCAAATGCAGGCAGGAAAATATTTTTAATCATACAGTAGGTAGTCGCTAATTTGCGAGACTATAAATGTGAAGTCTCCTGTACCCGGTATTTTTTTCTTAGTTCCTAGTAATTTCTAATTTATCTACCTTGTCCTTAACCAACCATAGCGAACTACAATCTTCTTTTCTCGTTTTGTAGTTTTGAAATAGAAGAAAAATCATCTGTACTGTTAGAAATCCTCATTATAAAAAATAAAAGTTAAATGTTAATAAATGTTATTTGCTAACCCAGAGCTTAATGAAAGTCTTCCTCAATCTCCGTTGTTTAATGTTCCAAAGAAGATCATATAACATCAATTCAAATGTGGTTACAAACCACAATACCATTAAGTTCTTAATGCATCTTAGCAACATTACCTTTAAACTAAATAAGATGTCACGTACACTACCTAGTTTTGTTTTTGTCTCTTAGAGTAAATTTTGATTTAAATTTTATTTTCTCGGAATAGTTACTATACAGCAATTGTTTTCGAACTTTAAGTTGTCTTATAACTATGGTCATATTAGGTACCAAAAAAGTCAGTAAAATCATAAATCTATTATAATGTTGAATGCTGATGAATCATAAAATTTATCCTAAACTCGTACTGGGTGGTAACCACAATCTCTTAAAACAGTATCTTTATAATGATACGCCAGCATTTTTGTACCAGAAAAGACGAAGTAATATTATTGTAACACTGTTTTAAGAGATGGCGGTAACCCCCTGAACACTTTTTTATTGTTTTAAATATTCAATATACCATCAATAATCATAAGTAAAATGCATGCTTTTAGATTTAAAACCTATTGCAGCTGTGCTGGACAAAGGTTTCCTCCAATTTATGCCAGATATCCTACACAGTCTTTACCAGCGATCTCTCATCAATTATCTTGGTCGAAAGTAATGTCATCATCAGACCTGAGGGGTTATCGCAATCTCTTAAACCAGAAAGACGAAGTTATATTATTGTAACATTGTTTTAAGAGATGGTGTAAGACCCCTGTTCACTTAAACCTCTGATATGATAATACGCATTATACCTAGGTCTGATCAGTCCTACAGAGTCATCGTCTTCCTCATTACATTCTTATATATCCTCGGCTTTACAGAAGCTGAAAATGTTTTCTCGGATCGATCCCTAGCAGGCCACATCTATCAGCTACTCCTAGTTTAACTAAGTCATGGGTTTCCAGATCCGCAGAATGCCGGTGATTAATATACATTTATTAATACTAGGCTTACAAGATCAGGTGAGCGTGATCAGCGAAACACAACGCAAAGGAATTGTTTCACGCCTATTGTCTGTGAACTCTGTTACTCCGACCGAGCGATATTTCAACGGTCTTCTAAAAGGGTAAAAGGGTATCACTACAATCAAACAGAAGTATGGTTCTCATATAAGAACTCACTCAATACCATTCTAACCTCTACCTTTATTAACATTTTTTTTATACATAATTAGTGTACAGGGCGGTCAGGACGCTCATCGGATGGTAAGTGATACGCCTAACCATGACAGAGCGGCATTGTAGAAGACCAACAACCGATAGTTATTATACTCCATCAATGCACCCGTCACCGGAGACAACAGATGTTAGGTCTCTCATACCCAGTAATCACAAAAGCTATAGTGTCCTCATCCCAAAACACAGAAGTGCATAAACAGGAGTGTTTCACGGGATGAAATCTGGCACGCGGTGGTACCTACCTAGACGACTCAGTATTGAGTCTACCACCTAGTGGTATGTAGGTACTATGTTTGTGGTTTTGTTACGAGTACGTCTGTAAAACCAAACCGGTCCTTTCGTACTATAACATACTCTTTGCCCATGCTCATACAACTTTTTACCTTCTTTTGCAGAGTATGGCAATGCGGTGGTTCCCTCGAGATTGTCCCATGTTCCCGAGTTGGTCACGTGTTCCGCAAGCGACACCCATATACTTTCCCTGGTGGGTCCGGAGCTGTGTTTGCTAGAAATACGAGAAGAGCTGCTGAAGTCTGGATGGACGACTATAAAGAATTGTACTATCGATCACAGCCTTTGGCGAAACAAGTGGAATTTGGCAAGTTAGTCAGATTTGGATAATTATTAGTCTTTGAAAATTGACTTAACCCATTTAATGACGGGAATCCAGACACAATTGAATATCTATTGTGTCTGGCGCTTTAAGGCATCATTGGCGGTCAAAGGGTTAAGTAATTTTTGTTTCTAAAACTAAGGTAACTAAATTAAGACAATCATGGTGTAGAACCATAAAGATCATACTCATCAAATACACCTGAAACTACATTAGGTACTCCAGTGTTTGGAACTGGCTCCGTGGTCCTATGGGTACAGCGTTCGGCTTAAAACGATGCAAGGCATCGCCACGTCGGTCGTGGGTTCGAATCCCACGGCAAACGTCACTTTGTGCAATTTTTTCGTAGTTTGATCAAGATATTACCGGCTGAACCTGATTGCCCAAAAAGAAAGATATCCCGGGCTTCGGAGGTTACGTTCAGCCGTCGATTCTGTCTACAATCTTAGGATGGTAGTCTTTTATATTCACCAATCCGCATTGGGCTTCCGTATTGAGATAAGCCCATATCTCTCCACAACCATACTGTGCGGAAAGAAAACTAGCACGAAATCCTACAATCCATGTCTCCAATTAATATTATTGAGAAAAGTAGGCTTGCTCAGCAATTTATTTCTTCCAGCATTGCTGAACGGGTTGCCATAAGAGAAAAACTACATTGTAAGCCATTCAAGTGGTACTTAGAGCACGTATATCCTGAGCTGCAAGTTCCTGCACTAGGAGGAAGCTATCACGCCATCAGACAAGGGTCTAGATGCCTGGATACCATGGGGCATCTCGTAGACGGAACTATAGGTAAGTAGCTGCTATTATTTGAAATCAAATTTTGCACTCAATTTCTAAAAACTTTTATTTCTAAATATTATTTCTACATGGTGTTGTTGTACTTTCTCCGTCTCTATTGTCATCATCATTACAGCCTAAATGTCCACTTTTGAACCAAGGCCATCCCTCGTGAATTGACTTCCTTCGCGACTGATCCTCAACAGTCCACATCCATCGGCTACCCGCAGCCTGAACCAGGTCAGGAAATCTGGTTTTGGGCTCAGAATACGCTTCTTTTTTCTGTCTGTCTGGCCATCAATATTACGGAGTTTGTGTCCTGACTACTGCAGCTAAACATTTCTTACCATGAAGGCTAGGGCACCCTAGTTTTCTATGGGATGCCCTCATTTCGGACTTTCGCGAATGATAACACCCATATATTAGTGCGTAATCCATAACCATTCTGTTAATTATTTTTTATGTTATAAAATGAACTGGACGGTCAGCTATATCACCTGGTGGTAAGTGATACGTCTGACTGTGACAGATGAAGTGTTAGTGGAAATTAATGACAGTGCCTGTCATTATTGACCGCCAACACCGCTTTGAGAAATGACAGATATTAGGTCTCATATACCCGGTTATTTTACTAACTACAGTGACGTCATCCCGGAACACAGAAGTTTAAAACACTCCTATTCTACAGACAATATCTGGCAGCGCGAGTACCCCCCTAGACAACTCAGTACCGAGTCTACCACCTAGTAATAGTCACAAAGCTCCTTAAATAAATGTATTCCATAGGTATGTACCCATGCCACAACACCGGCGGCAACCAAGAGTGGCGGTTCGAAGACGGCCTCATCCGACACCACAGTCTGTGCGTGTCCCTCGGCGAGGACCGGTCTACTGCAGTACTCGCTGCATGCGACAGCGCCGACCCCGCACAGAGATGGGTGCGCGCCGGTCTAGTGCTTCGTCATGCTGGTCTTGGAGCTTGTTTGGATGCGGCCAGACCCAGCCTTTACTTGGAGGAATGCGACGAGGAGAAGTTAGCCAGCAGTTCACATTCTAAGTGCCTAAATAGATCCATTTGAACTTTATGTCTCTTGTAATACAGACACTTTAACAGCGTGTGTGCTTCGATGAGGCCAAACTTGGGTCTACTTGAAGCAATACGGAAAGGAGATAAGTCAACAGTTCACATTCTAGTGCTACATAGATCATTCGATACAATTCTGAAAATTATGTCTCCTGTAATACATTCCATGATAATATGGTTAGTCAAAAAATATCATCCTTGACGCGTGCATATTGAATCTCTCTAAAAATACGACGAGGAGAAATTAAACCCATGTTTCAAATGATACAATTCTGAACGTTATGTCTCGCGTAATTTACATAAACAATTATATCGTGAATAAGAGGTTATAGTGTCTGCTCGCTATCTGATTTCGCCTCTACCTGAGAAAGTGCGACATGAAGGAGATAATCAGATCATTTTTAAAGTGGCTACAATGCTATTTAATACAATTTAAACTCAATCACCCTAAACTTATGAAAGGAACGACAGTTAAGACATACATGTGCTTCGATGCGACCAGTATTCTCTATCTCGAGGAAATGGGAAGAAAAGCAAATAAGTCAACAGTTACTTAGTTTAATACTCTATAGGTAGAGCATTAAATATAATTCTTAACTTTAAATCGTGTCCTGTGACCCATAAAACACACAGCTCTTGTAGCTTCACTTGATAAGTATCTTTAACTGAACCATATGATTTTATTCGATCATTTTGGAAATCTCTCATTAGCCTGGAATCTCATACATACGTATCTATCTTGATTAAATTATTAGCTTTCGAGTTTTGCTTTTCTTCTCATTTGTATTAGCTAACAAACATTAATCAAAACGACAAAAATTCACGTTAATTAAATTTTTTTGTTTTTTTTTTGCCAATATTTAAGGATTATTTTAATATCTTACACCTATTTAACTCAATATAATGTATACATAAGATTATTTTCAACTTAATTTGCTTTGCTTTTCTTTCTAAGAAAGCAGATTCATTGTCGCATCTTTCTGACGTCAAATCACTGAATCTAAATGTACGAGTATTATACATTGCCTTGGTAGGTTATAATATCCTTACCCGTATCATATAAATTATATGAAATATAAAAAGTAAAAATAACTATTAGGTATTAGCCAGTAATCTTTGAATAATCAAAACTAAACAGAATTATATACATAGGGAACTATGTACCAGTTGTAAACATAGTTATTATCATTTTTTGTAGTTAATAACGCTTTTAAGTAAATCTATACATTAGAAAAAAAATCTTTCTAAGTATGTGCGTCCATCATAACAACGGAGTTGACTGAAAATAAACTGTTTTAACACTTTATTACTCAATTACTTATTAGTATTTAGTCACAAATAAGACTTTTCGCTTTAACGAAAATCTCGAATCAGTAGATACTTATTTTATTTAATTGCAATTGACGCTGTAAACTAAATCCATCCCTAGGTTTCTAATGCTTTTGTAAATATTATTTTTATGTTTTTTTTTTCTGTATTTGAATATAGCACTGGCCGGTTTCAAATACATTTTGAAAAGCCGCATTCGAGAAGTTGTACAATCTGAAATTAAAAATGACATTCCATTTTTTTTGTAGAATTATTACATTTGCCCATTTGTTTATTTTTAAATATTAGATTTATTACCGTTCTTAGCATGCATGAAATTAAAATAATTAGATTGGTTTTGGCTTTGATATACTGTTACTTTTAAGGTATTTTATATGGACATTCCTTGAATTTCGTGTAATTTTAGTGTAAAAGTTAGTGCAATGATAAAATCTGTTACGATACGAGCGGGCTACTTCTTTTGTATTACTTTATTTTTAAGTTTTGAAACTAAATTTGTGAATATCACTATTTTTATTCATGCAAGTAGGTATTAGGCTTAAATTAAGTTACCATTACTTTTAAGATACTGTGTATTTCATTAAGTAAGTGCCGGGAACGTGGAATGTGGATTTTTATTTATAAGTCAGTACTGTTATCATCACTTATGCAGCTAGACGGATTTCATGGTGATAAACAATTTATAACATCACATGTTTTGTATTTCTGTATATTAAGTTAATATTACAGTACAAGTTGTTTATAGGTAATTATTTTCATTAATGTTATATTATTTTTTTATGTTATGAGGAATAATTCATTATTATATAGATTGACGACACGAAAATTTGATTATCTTGAATATAAAAGATCTTTTACAACATCCTTAATAGTATTAAAGCTTATTCAATAATATAGCTCAAAGGGCAAAATTACGAAAATTTACTAAACTTACTAATATTTGCACACAATAATAATAGGCAGGTGTCCTTGTGACACACATATAGACAAGCTCTTTTTATTGGTATTTTATTAATAATTTATATAAGTACTTACCATTCCTAATAATATTAATATATTTGAAGATTCGAATTTATGAATGAGCAGGAAGTTAACTATTATTCAAGACCCACTGTGCTTATTGTCAAGAAGCTAGAAAAATGATTATATTTTTTGCGTATTTCGAGTGCCGTAATTATGCTTTCTGACCCTTATCATTAACATACGTACCCAACAATAAATCTCAAGTTGCAATCACCGTGTACCTTTCAAAGGAAACCCTATTTTTTAATTATTAGGTACTATTAGTGAAGTTTAAATTTACGAACGTCTTAATTATTTATCACCAATTTCATTATGTATCATTTGATAGTTTAATAAAATAATAAATAGGCGTATTAAAAACCTTTTTAAAAGGCCTAGTTTTAAAATATACATAATATTTCAAATAGGTTAGCGTTTTGAATACTCATTTAATGTAAGTCAACTCTGTATTAGATATATTACGTTTAAGCTTTAGTTAAACAATAAATTAAATATATGCACAATCACACTCAAAAGGTGTCCACGCCAAAAGTCTGCCCATCGCGTCACTCGGGCAGAATTTTCATTCATAATCACGTCGCTCGCTTCATGTCATAATGACATAGTAGTGTGCTCGTACTTCTGATTTTGTACCCTTTCAATGCGTTACGGTGAAAATTTAAATAAAATATTTTACGACACTATACGTATGTGTCATGCGGCTCGGAATTTTTTTGGTTATTATTTCTTCGTGATTGTGCATCCAGTTATTTAATTGTTTATCTAAGGTTTTAAATTATTTGCATTTCTATCAATTTGTTCATTAAACTCCTACTTGTATTACAACTAATTTTGTTTACAAAGAGTTTATACATAAAATCGGCTTTACAAACTACTTTTTAATAAGGTACCTAGTTACGTAATTATTAGTATTGTATGTAGTCACTTTATAATTTAAACAATATGTATTATTTTGTTTATATATTTATAATATTTTTCCAATAATATTATATATAAAATTGTTTATTCCCATCAGAGCACCAAACTAATACCTAAGTTGCAATTTTGCATAAATCATGAATCTCAGTCGTAAATATTAACAGGTTAACAAACGAAAATAATATTTTTTGTAAAAAAAAATATACTTACTGTGATTTTTATTCTATTTTGTGTAATGTAGTCAGTATAATTATTGACCATTCAAACGGCAGGAATTCAGAAACAATAGAATCATTTTTGTAAGTCACCTGTAATCAACAAAAGTATCAAATCATGCATTATACATTATTTATAAAGATCTTGGCCGTCAAAACTGACGTAGGTCACACCCTGCAGCAATAGTAAAATATATTAGAAATAACATGAAACAACTAATTTAAATAACTTTAACATTCCTGTTGACTATTAGACAATATAATAACTCGAATTGTGTACATACATAGAATAAATTGACGTACTTATGAATATTTATTACTTTAAAGTTTGTAAATTTTAAATGTGCACTATACATGATAGTGAAAGCACGTAGTTCACAAAATGGGAGCGAATCTGATTTATTTTTGGTTGTTCTAATGAATTATAATTTTGTTATATTTTTTTTTATTTGTTTGAGAATAACATCGTGACTGTCCTAGTCGTATTTTGTTGAAATATTAAGATTTTACTGTATTTTTATTCTATTGTGTACGTAAATCAAATGTGTGATTATAATTTAGTGAGAAAACATTTGGTAAATAAAAGAAGGATTATTGAAATAAAACTTTTTTATTTAACATTAGGAATGTTATCCCTTAACCTGTTCTCAGATTATTTTCCAGACACAAATCACAGGGTTTGTTCTTATGAGTGACAAAGTAGCCATGTCAACCAAATTGATAAAATGTATTTTTAACCGACTTCAAAAAAGGAGGTTCTCAGTTTGTTAGTATGTATGTATGAAAGTATGTATGTTTGTCCGCGATTATCTCGCGGTTTGGCTGAAGCAATTTCGATGCGGTTTTCGGTAAAGTATTTGTTACATTCAGGAGAAGGTTTTAGTGTTTTAAAAGTATAAAATTTCAAATTGGAAGACTCCTCCATTTTGACATATTCTTTCTTCCAGTAAGAGTTTTTTTCATAACTACTAGACTCTAAGTAACTTTAGCATTAGGTTGGTAGAATTGGCAGTAAGATAACTACGTAAAATAAATATCATCTTACTGTATATCATGTTCCATGTGACAAATTAAAACAACCCAGTGAAAGTCAGAAAACAATTTACAAACACAAACATTTTCAACTTATTCAAAATATATTACAATGTTTTACAGAGAGTATTAAGATACAGAAAATATTGAATATAATCGTTAACCTAAGATCTATTTAATTATCAAATTAAACTGATTTCATTGTGATGTTGAAATAAATAATTTTGTACAATATAGTCACGTTTAAAAGAATTATCATAATTATATATTAATCAGAATATAAAAAAAATACTAGTCTATAACCCCATTAACTCAGCAAATTAAATTAGTATTCATTCATAATTTAGTACTCAGTCTTAACAATAAAGAAGCAGCTCATCGAGCTATCACCACTTATTTTAGTCTGTAAACCTAAATAATATCTAATAATAGATTTAAAGTACAAATATCACACCTTAAATAAATAGTATCAAGTACATTGAGCAAGTCCTTAGTTTTCGTTCCAATCTATTATTTTATTATAGTATTTACCTTACTCAGATACTTCCGTTATCCAGTTTTTCTAAAGAAAGGTATCCTATACTAGTCTTACTAATCCACAGTCTGTGCACTCAAGAGTTGTCTATTCTATGTTCAACCTGCTGCAGTTCACTGCTGGACATAGGTCTCCCCCATTTTACGCCTGATATCCCGATCCTTCGCCTTCTTTTCCTACCATCGGCCTTTAGCAAGTAGTCGATCCATCGGGCCAAGACACGGTTACCAAGACGCGGTCTCCACTTTATAACTCGTCTACTCCAACGAACATCAATACTGCGACATACGTGCCCAGCCCACTGCCACTTCAACATGCTGATCCGGCGGGCTATGTCGGTAACTTTAGTTATCTTAAGTATTAAATCATTTCTGATCTTATCCCTAAGAGAGACCCCGAGCATAGCTCGCTCCATTGCGCGTTGAGTGACTTTGAACTTGTGAACTAGTCCCGCAGATAGTGTCCATGTCTCAGCTGCGTATGTTAGAACGGGTAGGTCACAATGCTCAAAGACTTATCTTTTTTGTCAAGAGCTCGACAGGTACTTACTATGTCCAAGGTTGTCTTTAACCCATTGGATACCATGGGTATATTATTATATAGAATTATGGGGCCCCTATTACTTTGACAGGGGCTTAAGAAATCTTATGTATAACTTACAGCAGGGGCAGGCGGGTCGAAAATGCTATAATTGTTACCTATTCACCATTTAATAATAAATGGTCCCTTGTATTTACTCTAAGGGGCTTCGAGCTAACTGACCCTTACAATTGATAACATAATTTTAAAATCAATTAGTATGACAAAATAAAATCAGAAGGACGACAATTGAGCAGTAATTTAAATTAAGGCCTGATTTAAAAACCTGGTTCAGTTATGCTCTGTAACATAGCCTGGTAAAAATTTGAGGGGCACTTATTATGACCAAAGAATATACACTAAAACTGTTAAGAAAAATTGCATTGCGATATTCACTATGCTTCAAATTAAGACTTCAAGTCTTCAATTCCACCAATTTACTTGACATTACGACACTTTACAATCCAACTATAAATTTGGTATTCCGTAACAACTTTGATGTCAATGGTTTAAGATGGTAATATAACTATATATTAAGTGAATTGTGTGATGGTGTTACCAATTAAAATCTACCATAAAACAGAACAAATGAGTGCAAAATTTGACTACTGAGACACAATAGAGAACCTATTAGTGAATTGTAAAAATAACGGGATTGGGGCCGTGTTCGTGTAATGTAAATAAATAACTGTTAGTCGCTTTTAACTACTCAATTACGCTTAGAACGAAAACCATTACAATATAGAAAATTGTCAACATTTTATCAATATGCAAGCGCCATACAAAACTTGTCTAAAAATAATTTCACAGGTGTATTAAAAAGTTATAGTTAACATTTCATTAAATTTATTCTTAGAAATATTTCAGAAAAATAAATATTCTCTGAAAATAATTTATTTATAAAACAAAACCGCCAATCCAATGTGTCTTAGCTAATTCTTTTGGTTTATAATAGGTACACACTAGAAATCTTGTCTGAAAAAGGTTTCTAGCAAAATTGCTTTTGCATTTTTTTATGTTTCTACTAGATTTTTTATCAATTAAAACCTTGCAAGACTAGTCCAATTTCAACATGTCAAAGTTTCTTACAAAAAAAAACAAATTGTTTCACTTTATTGAAACTGCACGATGAAATCTATTAAGAATGAAATCATTTCATGCATTTCTTTCGCAAAAGTAAAAACTGTAGCATATAAAAATGTACGCGGTAGGTAGGAAAATATATGGCGTCAAATTTTGAAACACTAGGTCCCGCATTCGTTATCAAGATTCAACTTTAATCTCTACTTAAATTGAGTTAGAAAGGGATGGCACTATTTACCGTATAGAGCACTATCCTTTTCTAACTATTTATGTAAAGATAAATGCTTGAGTCTCGTTTTAGAATACAGGCCTAGAAAAAAAGACTTGAAAACACGACTCAATTCCTGCCTTCAATGGTAGGTCCCGCTCATTTTGGTCTTGATGAAGTTGCCGATGACCTTGATGGCCCTGAAGGCGTAGTTAGGCGAGAGCCGCTGCCGCAGTAAATAGTATCCAGCGAGATTCATAGCCAACAGCATCCCGGTGAGCACCCCGAAGTCCATCCAGAACGATACCCCGGACATGCCCATTAGTTTTACGAAATACCTGAAAAGAAGGAACGATATTGCGTACTTAGAATTTGCTTCAAACGGTTATGATAATTCTTGATCTTGGGGTCCTACTAGAATATACTATGCCGTGGAATATAAACCGTTACACATCCTTCAATTGGGGTTTGAAGATCAAATCCTTGCTGTAATAAACGACTTCTCAATCTTTGCACCGTGTCATCTTCATCAGCATCACATCATTATACGTCCCCACCGAGGGGCACGAGCCTACCCGTAAAGTCGGTATAGGCCTTAGTCGTCTCCACGGGCTAAGTGCAAATAGGCCGACTTCACGCACAGAATTTGAATCTCTCCGTAGGCGTGCGCAGATTACTTCACGATGTTTTCCTTAACCGTACGCGTCGGATAAACGTACATTTAAAATTTCGAAAATTCGAAAAGGCTTACGTGGCGCAATTTGAACCTGCACCCAGATGAGATGACATCCCTACTCAGCACCATGTCGATTATTAAACTTCAAAACATTGCACCTACAACTGTAGTGCGTTTCATAGGTACTAACCTATGCCATTATGTTGGCACAACTGTATTGTCGTTATGTTGGCACCTCGTCATTCACGATAAGATGGTCCCGTAATCCCGTTGGTTTCGTTTATTTAGTTTTATTTTCACCGCTTTTGAAAGTTTTTGGCTTGTTCTCAGTATACTAAATAAACACAACGTAGGTCCCGTAGGGGATCGTCTTATCGTACCAATGACATTTACAGACAAGGCGCCAACATAACGGCATAACTATTCTATGAAACGCACTACACAATAACTAAAATAGTTTCCACAAAATTATAACCATTGAAACAAATATACTTACGAGACATTCGTATACTCGCAGTAGTCCACGTGATCAGGACATATGAGGTCGGCCCTCGGCGATCCGTAGATGGCAGCCACGAGTCCTTCCAAGCCGTACCGCAGGAAGGAGCAAGACCTCGCCAACTGCCACAGCAACGGTGGTGGGGTGTCTCCGCTGCCGATACCGTATACTGCTAGCAGCATGAGGGAACGCTTAGTGCTGGCCCGAGGAACACTGAATTCTGTGGACGATATGCAAAGTTCATGCGGATGTCATAACGATTCGAGCTTTGACGTTGTTAGGTTATAAGACTAGGCGTTTACTTGACTTAAGCTCGTTTAAATTGTTGACTCCTAGAGGGGCTATTCTTCATCATCAGCTCATTAAACGTCCACACGGGCCCAGTGCAAATTGGACGACTTTACACACAACCTTTGAATCTCTTCGTAGAAGTGCGCAGTTTTACCCACAATCAGCGCCGGATCTTCAATTTTTTTTGGGTGGGGCAAAAATTTAGAAATGCCGCCCCCGCCCTCTTTTATTTATTTTTTCCTTTATCATCCTATATTATTTCACTAATTTATATAATAGGTCCTCAAATTGATTGACATTTGGACAAAGCTGCAACTTTTTACGCAGCTGTGATCAGTTTCAGAGATATTACATCTCCTTGTCTTACTCCTATGATAAGCCAATGGTAAGCTCTTCATGTACTCGGCCTGACATAGTAGCGCTCTCGTACAAACATCTCAACAATTCGATATAGCAGTAGTCAAGTCAGGCACCGTTGGAGGGAATGAAACACAGCCCAAGTCTCGATCGAATCGAAGGCTTTCTCATAGTCCACAAACGCCAAACATAATGGTCAGTTATACTCTCCGCTCTTCTGTATAACCTGCCACAGCGTATGTAATATGTAGTCTATGGTGCTGAAGCCTTTGAGGAACCCGGCTTGTTCGGAGGGCTGGAAATCGTCAAACATATGCGCGAGACGGATCATAATGACTCTGGAGAATAACTTGAAGATGTGGCACAATATCGTAATGGGTCGTTAATTCTTCAATAAGCTTTTAATATCTAAGATAACTCGTAACAGATGTAAAAACGGCAAGATTAGTTTATTTTAGTCATTTTTATAATGTAATGTCGTATGGTCTACCGTTGTGGGGTACGGCTGCCGACATTGATACAATATTTGTGCTACAAAAAGAGCTTTTATCTACAACCTTAGACCACGTGACTCTCTTAAAGAACAGTTCAAAGAAATAAATTTGTTTTTTTGTAATGTAATTTTTGTATATTTTTGTCGTTCATAAGTGCTTTTTGTAAGCCTAATTTAAATAAATGAATTTTGACTTTAACTTATCATACCCGGAATATTAGGCTCTCTCCAAGCGGATACGAAAACTCGTTCGCAGAGAATTCTACTATTTCAATACAAGGTTAATTAAGGACCTTATTAAGGAGAACAGGGGGCCCAAAGTTTTCCAAAAACCACTTGGAAGGAGCATTCTGGTGAAGCTTAATATAGCAGATGGCCAACTACTCACATTACGCCAACAGATCCTGGAAGAGGTTGAGAAATTCTATGGATTTGTCGAGCGCTCATCAGTACAGACCGAAGACAGCGAAGATCTACGTGCCCTACTAAGGCACCATTGTACGTAGGATATGCCGGATGTTGACGTTAGCGAAATTAGTGCAGCACTGAAGCAACTGAGAAATGAAAGGGCCCCGTGGGATGACGGTATTACGACAGAACTCCTAAACACCGGTGGACAACCCATCCTTAGGACATTAGGTGAGCTCTTTTAATGCCGTCATCTACCTGGGAACTACACTGGAAGCGTGGTCCACAAGCGTTCTTTAAGAAGGGTGATAAAGCTCTCTTGAAGAATTATAGACCGGTAGCGTTTCTGATAAGCGTCGGTGGCGTCCTTCTCCAGATTGTCCAAGAATAAGTTTACTTGGGCTAAAACTTGACCGGCACAATTTCGGAAGGGAAGCTAGTAGGAGGATTCATTTGGGCTGGGCGGCATCAGGCAAGTTACATCAGATCTTCACGTCGACGATTCCGCAACGCTTAAGGACAAAAGTCTTTGAGAAATACGTCCTACCCATACCAACATACGCAGATGAGACATGGACACTGACTGCGGATTGGTTCAGAAATTCAAAGTTACTCAACGAGCGATGGAGCGTGCTATGTTGGGAGACTCTTATACATAAAATCAGAAATGATGTTATCCAAAAGAACTAAAATTACCGGCATAGTTCGCCAGATTAGCGAACTGAAGTGGCAGTGGGTAATGATGTCGCAGAACCGATGGCCGTTGGAGCAGACGAGTTCTGGAGCGGAGACCGCGTCTTGGCAAGCGTAACGTAGGACGCCCTCCGGCCCGATGGACCGACAACTTGCGAAAAGTCGCTGGTGGAGTCTGGATGAGAAAAACGGAGGACCGGAATATCTGGCGCAAAATGAGACCAATGTCCAACAGTGGACTGCGATAGGTTGAATAGAGAGGGAAAAGGTTTAATCACCTTTCTTGAAGAAGAACACCACCACGCCATTGCTCCTCACCTTTGGTGTCGCACCATCACCGATTCCGGAATTAAAAAGCTTCTGAAGGGTCTTAAGCACTGGCGTGCCCCCTACTTTCAAAAGCTCTGCGGTATATCCGTCGTAGCGGGGGTCTAATAACGCTTAAGCTGTTTCATAACCATCCTAACCTCGGCAAAAAAGCAATGTCATTAAAAAGTTACAATTTATCAATTATTGGTATTGATATTAATCAATTAAGTTCTATAATGAAATAAGACTACTCGCCTCAGCTTTTTCGAAGTCACACTGGATGAAAAAGGCGTTTTATTTCCAATTTATTTTGTATATTTTCTTAAAAAACGTGGTCGCTTGATGCAAGTAAAAGGAGCTTAATTGTTTATTTTTTTTTTTTAATTGTAGCTGTCCATCATGAAAATGATATAGCTTTAAAGCAGCTAAGTTGGCATCAATTAACATAGAGAAATAACTACGTAACTTTGAAATAATACACTGCTGCCCTGTATAGAGATCGACGAGAGAGTTTTCGTATACAGCGTCATTCCTCAGATCGCAGCTGCACCCGCCTGCTGACCGTGATCTGCGGGCGCCTATTTAGAACTATGCAAAAAAATGTAATGGTTCAGTAACATGCCTTACTCCGCGCTCCGGTTATCAGTCGTATTTCTATGGCCATGCACTTGTACTATTATTTATTCCGCGGGCAAGTAAGGTAAATGATGAGTGGTCCATTAGTCGGTTTGCCGCCCCTGACCGTGCCGCCCGGGGCACGTGCCCCCGTCTGCCCCCCCCCCCCCCCCCTAGATCCGGCCTGCCCACAATGATTTCCATCGTAATAGCGTTGGATAAACGTACATATAATTTCGCAAAATTCGAAAACACATTGGGACGTGTCGGGATTATCACCCTCCAGATCAAATATTCAATGTATTAAAAGTATGACAACATGTGTGTGTTAATGGTAACTATATTCTTCGAAGGTATTTTTATTTATTTAGTACTGTGGCGCTCAGGGCACGACAATGAATTTATAGTGCAGCGTTCAAAAGGCTCTTGCAACAAAACTGTGAAATAAATACTTACCACGACATTCAACATAGAAGATATCACCGTCCCCATAGACTCTGATATCAGGGCTACCATGATACAGATAGTCGTAAACATTATAATCCGATCCCACTCCATCGGCTGCGAGGTCAGGGGGTATGTGATGCAGAGATAGATTAAACTGAAGAATATGGTGGCTGGGGTGCGGGAGACTACGAGCGCTGCATAGTACGGCTTAAGACCATACCACCGGTTGAAGTATTCTCTTTTGACCAGCTGCACTTCTTTGGGAACTGGAACAAGATTTAATTTTTTTTGTGTTCGTCACATATGTCTTGCATGTTATGCAAGCTTTCTGAATAATGGAATTGTTTCAACCACGCTAAGCCATAGGTCGTGGTTAGGTACCATTTTCATATCATGTGGGTTTTCACCTGATATAAATCTAGGCTTTTGTATAAATAAAAAATTACAGCATGCTCAGGTTTGCGATCAAATGATTCAATTCACCATTTGCCCTTATTACGCAGGATTGATTTTTGAATTTAATATATGTGTCACTACAAGAAAATTGTTTTTACAGAAAAAAACCTATTTTAACTACTTTTGCAAAAGCGAATTAATAATCTGCATTTATAAATAAGCTTATATCGGAAACACGCAAAAAAAATTGCTAAAAATTTGAATACACAACCACAAAAACACAATCAACTTACATGCCAATAACACAGGCATCATGGGGATGTAAAGCATGGCAATGATACACGCGTAACAGAAGCCAAAGTTGAAGATGGTCTTGGAGGCGTCGTAGCCCATCTTGAAGAACAGGAGCCCTACGATAAAACCAAGGAACAAGTGAAGGCCCACCCGCAGCCACAAGTAATCCTGGGGAGAAAAAAAACATTAGTCAATTCCTATTTGTACAATTATGTCAAACATAAGGCAAAGAATTACCCTATTAAGATAATATTTTGATTAGGTACAATACAAAAAAAACTGTATAAATTAAAGTATTCGGTTTTGGTGAATATCTGAACAGCAAGATGTTTTTAATAAGAAACGAATTCGTAAGATTTTGGTTAAACCTAAGATCAGAGTTAATTTAGGAGCTTCGCTGAGTTGTTATGCATTAGAAAAAGTTTATCCAACCGTAGATACGTTGTAAGAAATTGATCGGAAATGATAGACTGGTAAAGAGACAATTTAAATCAGTATTTTAATGTTCTTGGACGCTTAAACTGCAAAAGCCATCTGCGGCCTAAAGCGAAAAGTCCATCTTAATAAAGTTAATTTTTACCCGCTAAAGATACTTAATTTTCTTTCAAATTGCGGCCAAAAAGTCCGCCATTTCCTAATGTTTATACGTACCTTATTTCTAACAGTCTGCAGAAGCATTCGCCTAAGCAGCACCAAGAACTGCTGACACGCCGTGCTTCCGTGCTTGTAGTTGTGCTTCTCTACGCCGCCGGTGTTCAGCTGCTCCAGTTCGAGGTCCTGGAAGCAGGACTCGTCTACCGCGTAGTCCCGCCAGCTTTGGCAGCGCCCGTTCTCTACTGCTGCCACCATGCGTTCGGCATGAGGGCCATATTCGCCGCTTGATACTTCTATTACTGAAGATGAAACACTTGTGTAAACTTTGTAGATACACATATAAAAGATATTTTTAATTATGTTTTCGCTCATACATATTACAACTCAATGGTACCTACTGATTTTCGCTCTAGACATCACACACACACGATATACATTTTTGACGAAGAGTTCCTTCACTATCTACTCGCACAAATATACTCCCAACTACACCAAATGTACTCCATTGAGGTCAGGATACCTAGTATCCATTAAGAATTTCGCTGTTTGTAAAATAAATGGGAAAGACATTTCACAGAGAGGCTATCAATAGTAACATGATATAGACAGCAAAGAATAACTCAAGAAACGAGCGAATAGAATTGTCGTGATTTGCCCTAGCAGGGTGGGTATTTATTAAGAGGCCCGGGAGACAAAATGCACTCAGTGATTTCAATGCACTCCGGAGTATTGCATTTAGAATAACTTATGCATACGACATGATTTTATACTTTACGTTTGTCAATGAGAGAATCATATCCATATAATTGATTGTAACATATATGAGAGTGGTAGACCATGCATACTACAGTACCTACACATAATACTCCTAATGAAAGTAATACTTACTAAAATCAGCCGGATTATACGTAGTAGGGCACGGTAACTGCAGATCGTTTAGAAATGGAACCACGCCAGCAGAGGTTCCTTGGTACGCGCAGCGCCCATCAGCTACCACGTACACGTGGTCAAACTCGGCAAACAGACGGGCTGAGGGTGTGTGAAGAGAGCAGACGACAGTCCGGCCTCCTCTGGCTACCCTCTTCAGAAGGGAGACGCATGTTGACGATGCTACGTCATCTAGGCCACTGTAATGAATATAAATTATAAATTCACTAACATTCACACAGCGCCATCAAGCCCTAATTTAAGTGAACCCGGTATCCTTAGTGTAGTAGCCAACGTCTCAACCATTACTCTACCTCACTGGTCGTCAAAATATATATTAAAGTCTTTTAGATAAAACATCTCCCAATCCTATACCTTTTATCAGTTATCTGCTAAGAGTAAGTCCAAGTATAAGTTATTGAGCGGTAGTTAAGGCTGAGAACTATCTGCGCTCGCCAATTGCCCGGTGAAGCTGTAAATGTCATCTGCGGCCAAAGGCAGTGGTCAGTTCGAAAAATAATTGAGCGGTAGATTTTAGATGACTCTTAGAACAAATTTCCCTCCCTTCCCTTGCAGTGTTAGACTCGGTACTCAGTCTTCTAGGTAGGTACCACCGCAGTGCCAGATATCTTCGTAGTGTTTTGCACTTCTGTAGAACTGTAGCTGGTAAAATTACCGGGTAGAAGAGACCTAACATCTGTTGTCATAATGGGCAGTATTGACGGAAACTAATGACGACCTACTGTTATTAATTTTCTTCATGGTCAGATGTATCATTGTAGGTGAGGGCACTGATCGTCCAGTTCAGTTAAAGGAATTGCCCTGGTAAATAATGTACTCGTTTGCCTACCTATTAAATAAATAAGCCTACCTAAAAACCAATATCACTTACGTTGTAGGTTCATCCAAGAATATAACTGGCGGGTTATTAAGGAGTTCTAAAGCAATCGACAGACGTTTCCTCTCCCCTCCCGATAGTCTTTCCGTGGCGGTATTCCTTGCTTTAGTGAGCCTTAGAAGCTGGACTATTTCTTCTACCTGAAACCAATTTTAGAGTCATTACTTAAGACTGTATACTAGTTACTCAACTGTTGCGAATCGAGACACAATGGGAAATACATTATTGACGACCCATTTGGTGTCGCGGTTGAGAGGTCGACTGCAACACCAAGGGTTCCGGGTTCGATCCCCGGATAGTACTAACATTTGTGTGCATGAACATGTCTGTTTGTAATGGTCTGGGTGTTTTTTATGTATAATATGTATGTATTTACAAAAAAAAAATATGTAAGTATATTTATCCGTTGTTTAGTACCCATAATACAGGCTTCACGCTTAACTTGGGTCTAGATGGCGCTGTGTAAATGTAAGTGAATATTTATTTATTTATTATTAAAAGTCTCCTGGAGATTCTTCAATAAGCAAAGGGATAATGAAGACTTAATAAACAAGTCTATATTAATTTATACTATCTTAAACTTAAGTTTTCTACAGGATTCAGGCATTTTTGATCGCTAAAAACTCAGAGACAGTATAAAATCTATTGTTATTGAAGGTTTAGGAGTCCTAAAAGTAATAGTATTTTTATCACAACGGTTTAAGGTCTATAATCACTCAAAGTAGAAACTGCTCATCCAGGATTGGACATCACAGAAGAAGTAAAGTTCTTCTACGTATCCAGTCATTACCTCAATGTATCGAGTAGGTTAAGTAAGATTATCAGACTACCCTAGCACAAAAAATAATTTATTTAAATCAAAGAGAATAAACTTTCATAATGCATGTCTACTAATCGATTGCAATATATAGGTATTTATATAAGATAAGAGCGTCGGTGGCTCAATGGCGTGAACTTGTCGCCTTCCTACCGGGAGGGCTGTGGTTCAAATCCCGACACGTACCAATGTGTTTTCGAATTTTCGAAAATATATGTACGTTATCCGATGCTCTAACGGTGAAGAAAAACATCGTGAGGAAACCTTCATGCACGCCTGCAAAGAGATTCGAAGGTTGTGTGTGAGGTCGTCCAATCCGCACTGGGCCCGCGTGGACGACTAAGGCCTAATCACCCTATACGGGTAGGCTCGTGCCCCTCGGTGGGGACGTTTAATGAGCTGATGATGATGATATATTTATATTACATTTGAAGATAAAAACGGAGTCATTCTATAGCCATTTTCTTTGCTACAACTTTAAATAATAATTTAGTTAATGTAGGTACGTATACATGTAATACGTTAATAGGAAAAACAGACAGACAGAAATTAAATAACAGTAGCATAACCTCCGTGGTCAAGGCAACCGTCTGAGATATTTACGTGTATTTTTTCTGATTACACCGTTCATATTATTCGTATCTTATGCATTATGTATTTATTAGTATCTACGTATGAAAAACTTTTTATGTATTTACCTAAATAACTTTATAATGTTACATTGAACCATTGAAATTATCATAACGCCTGAACTTTAAATTTGGTCAATCTTTGCTTCGGTTGCATTTCCTTGATTCATTGCCATCATAAACTTTAAGGCAAACTTGAACAGTTATAAAGATTTTAAAAACATTAAGCTAATAGTACGAGTATAAGTAAGTCTAAAAAATTTATTGAAATTCATCGATTTGGAAAACACATGATTTCTCTAAATTGTCCCGGGTTTTTCGTTTCAAAGCAAGACCCAACATAGATGAAAGTCATTAAGGCAAAGACAAGGTCTTTAGAGGATTCATTCTCATTCCATAATTGGCAGAAACTATGAGCAAGTGAAGTGATATGAATCTCTAATTTATAACCTCTCTTTATAATAAAGTATTAACATATAAATCCAAATAACTTACAATAACATTTTTCTTCTGCTTCGAAATGTCAGTACCAAGTTTCAGGTCGGCAGCAATGAGCATGGCTTCTTGAACAGTGATGTAGGGCTGGAGAAGGTCTTCTTGCATGATGTACCTTGAGAGCTTCCTGAACTGCTTCAGGTTGCGTGGTTCGTTGTTAGTGCATATCATCCCACTGGCGCCGGTAACCCTGAAAATAATCAAGATCAATTTTTTATTATCATCACTGCTGAATTGCCTCCGGGAACTCTGTGCCCACTAGCACAGAGTTTCGAATCCCGCGTGGAAAAGTCAATTTGTTCGATTTTTCCCAGTTGGTTAGGACATTGCTGCCTGATCAACTGATTTTCCGAAAAGAATATTATTATATTATTTGACAACCCATGTATCGTAATGGCTTGATCATTTACACCTAAAAGTAGGTGGTACTAAGAAGTCGGTACTAAGCCGTCTAGGTACCACCGCAGTGCCAGAAATCGTGATATCCCGTGAAACAGGAGTGCTTTGTACTTTTGTGTTTTGGGATGAGGGCACTGTAGCTAGTAAAATTACCGGGTATAAGAGACCTCACATCCGTTGTCTATGGTGACGGGCGGCATTGAAGGAGAATAATAACTGTCTTTCAGTTGTTAGTTTCGTTCAATGCTGCTCTGTTATGGTCGAGCGTGTCACCATCAGGTGAGCGTCTCGACCGTCCTGTGCACTTCACTATCGCTACATAGTATAAAACTAAGTTGCTTTTTTGTCCTTATGTCCCTATGTGCGCTTAAATCTTTAAAACTACGCAACGGATTTTGATGTGGTATGTAGTTTGCGGCGGTACAGGCCGACCAGGGAGACGGGAGCCATATCACCATTGCACCCGTGCGAAGCAGGGGCAGGTCGCAGTATAACATAAAAAGTATGGGTATTTCGCATATCTGTTTGGCGTAGGATATAACATTTCTATGCACGTGGCCTTAGGCAATAGAAGCGTAACAATGAAAAGTGCATATTATCTGCAGTAACAAAGAAACCAAAGGCATTCATGCAGACAAAGCAAATTACCACAGGGTATATGAAACATGTGAGAATTTAACTATAAAATTGTAAGTTCCTCGTTAATTATGTGTAAACGTATGTACAAACAGACATGAGTTGTATGATTAGTTAATTAGGTAGGAATATCAACATGAAATAATAATGTATTTGAATATTATGACAAGTATAAGTTTTTTGCTTTATTTTGAAAACTGTTCCGGCACCTGTTTGTTTCTCGGGTAAATAATAAGTACATTTTATTATTACGTTTAGTATGAAAGTCAGTGGCTCAATGGTGTGGACTGCTGATCAATTTCCGATCGGGAGGGCGCAGGTTGAAATCCAGCCACGTTTTGAAATTATATTTAAGTTATCCGACGCTTTTACGGTGAAGGAAAACATCGTGAGGAAACCTGCGCACGCCTGCGAAGAGATTCAAAGGTTGTGCGTGAAGTCAACCAATCCGCACAGGGCCCGCGTACAAGACTTATACACTTTTCACGGGTGAGCTCGTGTCCCTTGACGTTAAATGAACTGATAATGATTATGAATGATAATAATTACGTTTCACTGCTGGGTCGAAGAGATGGTCATGTGTAGCTCTTACTCCGAAGGGAGAAACCTATACCCTGGTCAGGCGTATCACTTACCATCAGGTGAGTCTCTTGACCGTCTTGTACACTTTGTAACATTAAAAAAACATTAACTCCACAGTCATCTTTTGTACATACTTCACTCATTAGTACACAGTATAAAATTAACATACAGGTAATATGTACTTAAAAATTCAACGTTGCTATTGGGAGGCAGCACGAAATGTCGTTTTGACGGTAACTGTCGAGTACACGTTAACTGGAACAAGGTCCTGGCTCTCGTAGGGCTGGCTTTTTTCAATTTTGTGGAGGTCGACCGAAGATTCGACATTGCTGGTGAAGCTGTAAAGGCCATCTGCGGCCAAGAGCAGTAGTCAGAAAAAAAAGAAATTCGTCTCAAATATTGTTTTATATGTTAGAGTGTACAGAATGGTCCAGACGCTCACTTGATGGTAAGTGATACCCCTGACCATGACAGAGCGGGATTTAAGGAGACCAACAACTGATAAACAGTTATAATTCTCCGTCAATGCTGCACTGCGCCCGACACCATAGACAACAGATGTTAGGTCTCTTATACCCGTTAATTTTAAATATAAAGTTAATTAATAAGTTGCAAACAAGCCGGCAGCACTATTTTCTAAAACTAATGCGACTCGCATACATTGATTTTGGAGTTTCAACCATTTAGTTCACAAAACAAACAGAGCTTTTTCAAGCTTGAAGGAATTACCACTGTAATCTGTCACAGATTTTGCAGGCTATATTTAAAAAATGACTTTCCTTCTCCAGTCACAATCGATCTACCCAGTTGATCCTCCATTGAACGCCAAGAATCCTGACACAAAAGTCAAAGGGTTAATTTTGGAATAATGCTCCTAGGTTACTTTAAAACTTCATCGATTCTTGAATAAACATACAACTCTACGCCATTCTAATATACTCTATCTATTTAAATTACATTAAATACAAGTCCACACTCGTTAAATTTAATAACTAAAACATCAGCTAAATACACCGTGGTAATATTCCTTCTCAAATCAACTATATTGTCATAATATACCTCGTACAATGTTAAGATTCAAATTACTTAGCTGTTAGACATATTACCTTGTAAGTCGTGATCAATATTACTTGTATAAGGTGACAATGTAAATAATTGTAGGTATCTAGTTAATATTTTTTTGTAGACATAAGTACGCAGGAAATTTTCATAATTCCAATTTTTATTTCTGTATTAGGTACGAATATATTCTCATTTTATTTCGATATTCAAACCAAACTTGTAGGCTTGTGGTCATAGAATAATAACGAGATAAAGATTTTTCATATCTTTTTTTACTATATTTTTAAGATTATAAGAGAAACTTTTCTACTATAACTAATTCTGTGCTCACGGTGCATACCGTTATATCACGAACAAAGCTCCTGACATCGAACAAAGCTCTCTTTTTATGTGAATTGGTAACCTGTTATAGTATTACTGCCCGACGAAGTACTGAGTGTTTCCTTTTATCAATACTTGGATTGTTTGTTCGAACTGACTACAGTTATTGGCAGCGGATGGCCTTTACAGCTTCACCGGGCAATTGACGACCGCAGATGGTTCTCAGCCTGAAAAATTACACAACGAGCCTAAGGGCGTCTCAGAGTGGTACTCGAACCTCGGCTGTATGGGGAGAAAAGCGGCCCGGTACACGCCGGTAACGCGAATAAGGACTTAGGGAACATACAGGGACACGGGAAGATGGCCCCTGCCGGCGGGGACGGTGTGTTATAATAGTGCTATGAAAGTGCTTGCTTCTTTTTTCTGCATTTGGGACAGCGATCTGGGGCACATTTTTACTATTTGTAGATTTAAATTTAGTTTATAGATTACCTTTATTTTGAAAAAGTAAACAGGTATAAAGATAGTGTATGCTATTGTTATAAACATATTTATAAATCAACACTATGACAAGGAAGAAATACGTACATGTGAAATATTTATCTTATCATCGTAATAATGTATAATTGTTGTATTTAGATGAACTTGTATGATCCGTAATGGATGGTGTATTTAAATTTTATAATAGACATTATTAGCTTAATTACATACAAAAAAGAACGACAGTTTTTAGTTAGTTTTACGTATTGTTAACAAGCTTTTTGCAAAGGAATCGTCTACAAAATTTGTAGGGGAATCGAAGCTGCAATTGGTGGTTGTTAACATTGATCATCCTATACCGATATCTTCACTTTCTTTCTTTTCAGACATGGCGGTAACCCTCTCTGCCCTCCGAACGAAGAGTGCAATAAGTAGGGTTTTTGGACAAATTGACTTAAGGCCTTTTCATATTATTTATACTTTATAAATAACAATAAAAAATACAAAGGTTTTAAGTGAATTTGCCTTAAAACCCGAATTATGCACTTTTCGTTAGAAGGGCAGCCTTGGCCCCAGCACTCGCGTGGAATAATAGACCATTCGAAACAATACTAATTCCACATTTTTCAATAGTAATTTAGATAACACGTGAGTGAGGCTTTTAGTACTACATGAGGAAACTAAATAGTAACAGCCTTGACTCGTAATGTATTCACAAAGGGCATAAAGTCAATAGTTAGATTGCCTGCGCCTTAATGACTTCAAATGGTACAGCACTAGCCAATTAAATATTTACTATGTCGTAATGACTAAAATTGACGCGATATTATTTACCTGGAACCTTAATTAGAATGTTATGTCATATTTATTTGCAGGTATTTAATATAATTTTGTCCAACGGATTAGAATCTATTGAATCATAATATTACGTCACGTGTTTTACTTCAGTTAGCGAGAAAGCTTCTTTGAAGACAAAATTATCGTTTTATTAATCAAGGTAGTATTAAGCTAAGGGTGGGATCTCCAATCAGATGCACAAATGACTGAATAAGGAGGTTTAGAAGCTATTGATGTTGGCTCCTAGAAAAGTACACCTTGAAGGCAATAAAAGAAGAGAGTACCCTTCTCTACTAGGCTTTCATCCAGGATAAACTTGTAAGGTTGTATGAAAAATAAAATGAAATTTCATTTCTTAATAAACCTTAAGATCGTTTAGTACCAAAACACAGACGTTGGGATAGCACACCACTATCAAGAACCAAATGTTTTTTTACCAAATATATTATATATATATATGCTACTCACCTATAGCCAGCCAAAATATTGAGCAGTGTGCTCTTCCCGGCTCCAGAAGGGCCTAGAATGGCAGTCAGCTGACCTGAGCGGAACTCTCCGCTGATACTCCGAAGGATAATCTTTGAACCTGGAACAAATAAATTATCAAAGTCAAAATCAATTTCTTCATTTTGGACTTTAGTAAGCGCTTATTAAAGTCAACAACATCAAAATTACCAAAGTAAAGTAAAACCGAAAACGATGAAATAGAAAAAAAACACTTCAATAGAGTATATTTTGAGAATAAGTAGCAAAAAAAACTCAACTGCAAAAACCCTTTTTTTAAACAATTATGTACACATGGAATATTTAGAAAAAACTGAAGTAGCTTAACAGTTCACAAGCAAGCATTTTTATCGAACAGATAATAATCGTCAATGGAGTTATAACCTTTTTTAATAAGTCACTTATGCAACTTCTGAAGTCAGTAATTATCATTTTTATGAAAGTATCAAAAGTCGCGTTTCTAAGCAAAACAAAAATATGTTTTTTGTTCATTTAGAAACTGTTTTCTTTCGCTAAAGCTTAAAAATGTTATCTTACTTATATCTAGAAAGCTCAAATGGGAGACTTAATGTTATGTCTCTTTTAAAACTTATAATTACGCGGGTAATTAATAAAAAAAACTAACCGGGCGAGGAATCTATAGCACACTTGCCCTAGTGAAGCATTTACTAGCAGATCATGATGCTTCTTAACCGGTCTTCCGCTTTTCTCATCCAGCTTGCACCAGCGACCTTTCGCAAGAGCCGGAGTTTGTCCTACGCTACGCTTGCCGAGACGCGAGTCTCCACTCCAGAACTCGTCTGCTCCAACGGCCATCAGTTCTGCGACATACGTGACTAGCCTACTGCCACTTCAACTTGCTTATCCGGCGGGCTATGTCGGTAACTTAAGTTCTCTTACGGATTAAATCATTTATGATCTTATTCATGATCATCCCAAAGATAGACCCCGAGCATAGCTTAGGTAATTCTGAAGTCTGACATTGAGTATTAAATAGCAAATTTCGCAACACCCTACAAAACGCCGAGGTCACATAACAAAAATGTATAGGTACCAATAATAAAAACAATGCAGCCTAGACTTAAGAAACGCAGCAAAAGATACGTACAATGTGAAATGTATATTGGAAACTTTTGAAGCAATTTTCATGACATTTTGAATGTTTTCAGCAATTTTAAGTACAAATATTTGTGATTTAATATTATTTTAGATAAAAACAGTTTGTACGCAATCAACAAAGAACACTGAAACTAATTAAATAAAGTGTTTTTCATAATATTTTTTTGTTTCATGTTTCCACATGTATTACTTATTCAGTATTTTTATTAATTTATTTCTCAATTTCTTCTTTAAACCAATAGATTTTATTATGTCACTCTCTTCAACCTATCACAGTCCTCTGCTGGACATATTTTACTCCCTTTCTACGCCAGATATTCCAATAATAATAGATCTTATTCGTATGTAAGATACAAAATATATGCGTATCATTAGATTTAAAAGAGGAAAAATGCCTTAAAATGGTAATTTTGGTACTAAATTGACGTTTAGACGACTTTTATCTTATCAATACATAATAATATTACGTAAAATCAAACACGGTAAAAAGCTTCAATCAATACGTTTGATTATCTTAAATCACAATAATTAATTGAGTCACATCATCATCATCATCATCAATTAATTATTATTAAAGTTGCCTATGAAACCTTGAATGATTTCGCATTGTCATTCAACTTTTCGGCATAAAGCTTAATTAATGATGTTAAATGTCTCGTCACTTAAATCTACTACCAGTATGAAGAACAGCGAAGGATCGGGCATCAATAAGTTTTTAAGTTACACAAAGACATTTAATTTGGTGACCCATATGGTGTAATGGTCGAGAGAAAGACGTCGACTGCTATACCAAGGGTTCTGGGTTCGATCCCCGGGTAGTACAAACATTTGTGTGCGTAAACATGTCTGTTTGTTATGGTCTGGGTGTCTTCCATGTATATATGTATGTATTAATAAAACAAGTATACAATGAAGATATGCTTACCAATTGTTTAGTAACATTATATTAGTACATACATACAACGCGCTCGCTTAAATTGTAAATGACGCTGTCTGAATATCAGTGGATATTTATATTTGCAGATCTTGCTTGCCATTTAATTGTTATAATTATTGTATATATACATACATAAAATACTTTTTTTATAACTATAATAATTTAATTTTAATGATCGTGAGTAAACTTGCACACGCCTACGAAGTATCAAAGGTTGTGCGTGAAGGCGTCCAATCCGCATTGGGCCCGCGTGGACTACTAAGATCTATGCAGATACACACATAGAAACACCCTACGTAAAATATCCACGATCCATCAATTTAAAATCACCATAACTGAAACAAGAACGCACATCTGGCTTTTATATCAATTACATGATAATTGTATCATATGCAAATGACTGTTGGAAAATAATACAATAATTATTTTGCCAGAGGTTTCTAGGACATTCGCATAGATAATAATGTAGAGCAAAATGTTGTTTTGCTGTTGTAAAAACTAAACTTTACTGCCTCAACCAACTAACAATATTTGTGTTGTATCTTCGCCTATCTCATTCATATATTTTGCACTAATATGATAAACATGTCTCGATGGATCCAAGCCAATTGAAACTTTTTCCTGAAAGATACACTTTTTTCAAACTACCAACCAGACTTTATGTACATTAAAAAAAGAATTGTTAAATTACTAGGTGTTAGACTCTATACTGAGTCGTCTAGGTAGGCACCACCGGAGTGCCAGATATCATTCCGTAAAACAGGAGTGTTAAGCACTTTTGTGCTACGAAATGAGGGCACTGTAGCTAGTAAAATTACCAGGAATAAGAGACCTAATATCTGTTGTCTCTGGTGTATGGCGCAGTGCGGCATTGACGGAGAATAATAATTGTCTATAAGTTGTTGGTCTCCTACAGTGCCGCTCGGTCATGGGCAGGCGTATCACTTACCAAAAAAAAGTGGTCAACGCAGTATAAAGTAATAAATATCCACTGACATTCACACAGCACCATCTAGCACCAAGTTACGCGTGAAGCTTGTAGCATGGGTACTAACAACGGATAAACGTACTTTTTTTAAATACATACATATTATACATAGAAACACCCATAACATACAAACAGACATGTTTATGTTTGTACTGCCCGGGGATCAAATCCGGAACCCTTGGTGTAGTACTTGAACTCTCAACCGCTACACCAAATTGGTCGTCGATAATGATAGACTATCATTAAAAGAACATAATAAAGGTATTGAATTATAAACCTCCTCAGTTTTTTCGTCAGTTAAATATAATTCTTAATATTTCACTAACGAGTTTCGGACATGCGATGCAATGCAAATTAATCTTTACATCCAAATATCAAGGTAACATCGCAACCACACGCAGAGAAAAAGCACCAAATTACAATATCATCGAATTGGATTCGCTTATTCAAAATCCTTGACAGTATTTTGCAAAATAATTTAATCAACCGTTTGTAGAGCCTATCTACTCCGAAACTGACCAGTATCCATTAGTTTTAACTGCACTTAAAGTCAAAATTGGCCAGTCTCATTTGACTTAACGGTTCGTAAAGTCAAGTCATAGCCAAAATCCATTTATTCAAATTAGGCTTACAAAAAGCACTTATCAACACACCAAAGGTTCCGAGTTCGATCCCCGGGCAGTACAAACATTTGTATGAACAATTGAACATGGCTATTTGTATTGGTCTAGGTTTTTTAATAATTATTTGTATTTACAAAGGAAATAGCTTTGTTTACCCGTTGTTTAGTGTCCTACAGGCTTAGTTTACTAGATGGCGCTGTGTGAATGTCAGCGGATAATAATTTATATTTATTTATCTAGTGGTAGAGTCAAAAGCAACATTTCATTACCAAATTGTCAAAGGTCAGGTCTTTAGTAACCAAAATTCCAAACTGAAAATCATTAAATTATTGATTATCGTGAAAGAAAAAGACATATGTCAGAAAGAGCAAATGTATGATACCTATAGATACGATTCTGTTTTATAATTAGGTACCTACTTATAATAAGAAAACGTGCTACTTAAATAGTGTTTCCTTTACTAACCATTTCGTATGTATTTCGAACACAATTTTTTCACTTAAATTTGAATCTAAACAATACCGCAACACTATTTACAAGTTAACTTATTGTATTAACGTTAATTTGTACTTTGCTTAATTCAATCTGGTCTTTATTTTCTCAGGCATATACTCTAATGTGCTGTGCTCTATTTGTCGTTTCGATCGGTACATTGCCCTAAGTTGACCTCTTACCATTGTTAATATGCAAAGTTGTGTGTCATTGAATGTCTAATATAGTAATTACTGAACAAGGTGTGCGGGCTTTGCGAATGTTTTGATATACATACATAGTCTGTATTCAATAGTACGTATCAGCTATAGTACGATTCAGGAAAGAATACCACTGCGCTGAATTCATTTTTTAATCGACTTCAAAAATGGAGATTACTCAATTCGACCGTATATATAATAGGCTTTTTTTATGTTTGTTCGCAGATGTCTTTGTCATTTATGATCCGATTTTGATGATTTTTTTTGTTAGAAAGACAATACTTTAAGGGTGGTCACATTTTAAGGAAGTCAGGGTCTTTTGATGGAGACCAGAAAACTCAAGGGAAACTTTTTTATGTTTGTTCGTGGATATCTCCATCGTTTATGAACTGATTTTGACGATTCTATTTTGTTGGAAAGAGACTTCTTCAGAAGTTGTTCCATGATAAGGAAGCCAGGGTTTGATTAAGGGAGAACAGAGAAATCATACTTTCAAAAATCGAATCAGAGCAACTACTACTTCCTTACAGTATATTTATTCCAGTTATTATTATATTAGTTATTATTTTTATATGAGTTTATCCTATTGCTACTGTTTTCGTGTATATATTTTTTTTGCACCGTCAATAATTCTATTCTATTTCTATCTTTCTTTCTAATAGTGTGTATAATCGTGCAAAATTGAAATTACTTATCGGCCGAACTAAAAATTTTACTTGTCAATTAACGGCATTTTAGTGAACGGCAGATTTTTACTTCACAATTAATCTTAATTATCATTAAAGTTAAATAGCATTTAATAATGTACATACATTATATGCTTAAAATGCTACATTGATATTGTACAATTGCAACACCTTTAGATTTGCAGCAATTTTGCAAAAAATCTCGACGTCCAAGGCCCATTGCATATTACTTTTAAATAGATTGCAATTAAAATGTGTAGTGCAGTTTGTTAATTTTTGTATTTAACAGTTTTGTGTAACGGATTTAAACAATTAATTATTGAAACATTTCAAGGTGAATATCTTAATTGTTTTAAGTTTATATTTTTGCACGTATTAAGATTTTATTTACTTTTGATTGCAATTGTTTCCACTGCATAGTTTGAACTGAATTGCTTTAAATTTCTATCAATATCTTAAATTTTCGAAATGGTTCCACCATGTTATTTCTTGTAACATCATTCATTTTGTCGGTCTCATATTCTAAGAAGAAACATTTGTTGATAAGGATAGAATATCATCATCATCAGCCTATAACGGCCCACTGCAGGGCCCAGGCCTTCCCGTACAGCATAGCTATACAAATTATTGTAGCTTGGACCGACGGCTTAATGTGCCCTCCTCCTAAGGAAAATAAATACATAGTATCGTTTCCCCGCCGGATTCAAACCCACGACCTGGGTAACGATCTAAGCTGAACACTGTGCCCACTGAATCACGAAGGGAATAAGATTTTTTTTTATGTTACGAAGTGAACAGGACGGCCAAGACGCTCACCTAATGGAAAGTGATACGCCTGACCATGACAGAGCGGCATTGAAGGAGACCAACATCTGATGAACAGTTATTATTCTCCACCAATGGCGCACTGCGCCTGTCACCCGAGACAAAAAATGTTAGGTCTCTTATACCCGGTAATTTCACTAGCGGTAGTGCCCTCATCCCGAAACAAAAGTTCATATCACTCTTTTTTCACGGGATTATTTCTGGCACTGCGGTAGTACCTACCTAGACGACTCAGTATCGGGTCTACCACCTATTGAAAATCAGAACAGGTCAAGAAAAAAACTTATCCAGACATAACAGATCCGTTTAAATGTCGTGCGAATGCAATAAAACACCACTTAGCCTTGAAGATGAGCTCAAGCACTGTCAAATTAAATAAGCAAATAATTTCTAAGAATCGTAGACTCCATTTCCAGACACAACAAAAACAGCGGCCAATGTTCTAAGCACTAGCACATCTTTCTTATAAAATCACGGGTGACGTTACTAGTTATTTATAATTTGGCTGCTTATGATCAATATGATTTGGATGACTTAAATCGGTGACACTTCTCTCTTCAACCTATCGCAGTCTACTGCTGGACATAGGTCTCCTCCATTTTGCGCTAAATATACCGATCCTCCACGTTTCTCATCCAGCCTCCACCAGCGACCTTTCACAAGTCGTCGGTCCATCAGTCCGGAATCGGTGAGACACTTAAATACATATAATTTGTTCACCTTTTTGGAATAGGTGTGAACAGCATCTGTAGCCAAACATTTACAGAGGTGGATCTTTTGTGGCAGCGAAAACAAAGGTTTGTTTACTTGTAACATATTTTTTCGAGACGTCTTAACTATCAAATCAATTATTATTGAAAAATTGTTTGTATAGGTTTGAAAAAAGGTCATAGACTATTTATATCTATATAGGTAATAATTGTATACCTCTTCGAGCATTTTTTCATTTTAATTTATGTAACGACGCGAGAATAAATGTAATAAGCTTAGTTATTTTTAGCTTTTTTCGTAAGTGTAAAACGATTGAGTGTTGTTTATGTATTTTATTGAAATTTAAATTATTTTATTAATTATAAAATGTATTTATTTATTGATATGTGTTGTGTTGCCTGAAAATAAATCAATTTTATTTTATTATGTCACATACCCTATTACAAAACTTACAAAACTAGTTTTGTTATACGACCAAACAGCAAGAAATTACACAGTAGCCGGTCCCGTAACGGATTGCATCGCTGTTACCTATGCACTTATGTGCAAGCCTTGTTTATTTGTCACGTCACTTTCTAATAAGCTATTGAATTTTTCACCGGCATTACGTGATCGCGGAAGCACCCTCGCAACGAAAAATAAATAGGGACTTTATTGCTAACTCGATTAAATAACGAAATAATAAAAACTCCGTAAAGTCACCATGTGATATGATGGTTGAGGATCTACTATTACACAGAGGTTCGTGGACTGGGGTGCCAAGCTGGGTTACCTCCCGTGTGCTTGAACTGTTGTTGGTCCGTGTCGAATTTTTATTCTGCAGGGAACGCAACAGTTTGGGCCGGTGCACCCTGGGCGACGGGGAATGATCTTAAAGTTTTACTTTGAGCATCATTCCTCGTCGGCTAAAGACTCGGCAACCGGGGGCACGCACTTTCCTTCAATTAATTCTTTCAGTTAATGCACACAAATGTTTATTCTACACAGGTATATACTGTTGGTATTCATCTAGGTGTTTTCATGTACAAACATTATAAGTGTTTGTGTAATTTTTAAGTTCCATATTAATGTTTCATTAGGTCGGTGGCTCAATGGTGTGGACTGTTGCCCTCATACCTATAAATATGTGTATATTATCCGACGCTCTTACGGTGAAGAAATCGTGAGGAAACATGCGCACGCCTGCGAAGAGATTCTGGAGAAGGTGGTGCGTGAAGTCGTCCAATCCGCACTGGGCCCGCGTGAACGACTAAGGCCTAATCACCCTATACGGGCAGGCTCGTGCCCTTCGTTGGAGACATTTAATGAGCTGGTTATGTATGTATGTAAGTAATATTTCGCTAGTAAATATCTGGGGATTCATTTATATCTATGTGTGCGTAACCCGCAGTGTTCTATTATACAGACAGTAAATACAACCATAGCAACCAAAGGACCTCGAACGTTGACTACCGGCACGCCAGCAGCGGTTATGCCATGGCATTTCTCAACCTAACCGTTACCCGTGCAAGTGCATTCACGTGCAGCCTGCATTTAGGCCGCAGGACTGACACGTGATCGCTAGGGGTGCATCTGTACCAGTGTTGATATATCGATACTTTTTTAATCTATATTAATATTATTGACAACCTATTTGGTATTATGGTTGAGACGTCGGCTAATACAAAGAGGGTTCCGTAGGGAAATCGTAGTTTATGTTTTTTTTCAGGATTTTAGGTAACTTCATACCATAAAGCAATCGCAACGTGATAGTGAGTTGCGCGCCGCGCGGTACAACATTGATCTATTTCCCCTATCTCAAGGATTGTCCCTATCTCAAGGATTGTTTCCAATTTTGGGTACGGACCACTATCGTGAACTTAGGTCTAAGTCGGATAATGTGCTGAGAACTCCTTTGACTAAATCGGGATACTTTAAAGAGTCTTTTACTGTAGGAGCTGCAATTTTATGGAATAGGTTGCCAGCTGACATTCGTCACGCAAAGTCTATTTTGGCCTTTAAGAATGGACTTCACCAGCATTTGTTGTATAGCGATTCGTAATTTTGCCTATTTCTTTATGAATATTCATATACTTTCTATTTATTTATTTAATGTTGTATTATTTTATATTATATATATATATTATATTATATTATATATATATTATATTATATATATATTAATATTATATTATATATATTATATATATTTATATTTATTTATATTATATATATTAATATCATGTAATATTTTTTGTGTATATTATTATGTATTTAATATTTTAATATACTTATGTATTCATATTTTATTTATGTTGTACTAGTAATATCTTATATTATTATTTTTTTTGTGTCATGCCTTACTTGCCCACTGCCTGTCTTTTTCTTTAACTTTTTCTACTCAAAGGTTGCCTGGAAGAGATCGCTCGTAGCGATAAGGCCGCCTTTGCCCACTATATGTCTGACTTTTCTGTGTTTGTGAACCGTTTATAAAATGTGAGCAATAAAGTGTTTATCTATCTATCTATCTATTTCTTTAAAATATGTTTTTTTTTCTCAAATAAAAGTAGCCTTAGATTTTCCTTATTACATCAGCTACCACCAATAAAAGTTCCGTCAAAATCAGTCCAGCTATTTCGGAGACTACTCGTAACAAACAGACAAAAGTTTCCAAAAATGTTATGTTGGTGACTACTCCGTTCCTTTATATCCATATGCTAGTAAAAACCGGTTATTTCAATATTACAAACATACAGACCAATTTTATGTAGGTGTATAGATAAAAATATTTTAAATATAAGTAAAATCCAATCGACAAAAGCATACATCCTTACGTGTAGCTTTCTAAAGATTGACCAACATTCTCGGTAGACGGCGGCCATGTTTGCAGTTGCAATTCTCGATGCAACAAATGCGTTCTGAGGGACATCTTGAGTCTCGGTTGGGTAACATCTTAACTTCCATCAAGTATGCGCTATAATTTTATTCACCAGGAGGGCTGAGGTTCAAATCCCGCCACGTACCAATGTGTTTTCGAATTTTCGAAATTATATGTACGTTATCCAAGTAACCATTTACTTTACCTTGTAAATTAACATAATCGTAATCTCACGTATGCAAGAGCCGTATTTTCAAATCAGAATGCACACACACACAATTTCGAAAGGCCGGCAACGCATTTCAGTGCACTCTGGTATTGCAAATGTACATGGCCGGCGGTGACATTTACCATCACCAGATGAGCCGTTTGCACGTTTCCTTACTATAGCATAAAAAAAAATTCTTATAGCATATATATTAGTACATAGTAGAGAGCTTCGGTGGCTCAATGGTGTGGTCTGTTGCCTTCCGACCTGGAGGTGGACGCTCAAAGCCCGCCACGTACCAATATTATTTTCACGTACCAATAATATATTAACGTACATATGATTTCGAATATTTTCAAATATTCGAAATCATATGTACGTTAACGGTGAAGGAATAAATCGTGAGGAAACTATAAACTCACCCTACACGGGTAGGCTCGTGCCTACCCGTGTAGGGTGAGTATACGCTACGCCTATATAGTACGTATATATAGATTACGCCTTAGTCGTCCACGCGGACCCAGTGCGGATTGGACGACTTCACGCACAACCTTTGAATTTCTTCGCAGGCGTGCATGAAGGTTTCCTCATGATGTTTTCCTTCACCGTAAGAGCGTCGGATAACGTACATATATTTTTGAAAATTTGAAAACACATTGGTACGTGTCGGGATTTGAACCTCAGCCCTTCCGGTAGGAAGGCAACAGTCCACACCATTGAGCCAACGACACTCTAAAACAAATATTCAGTGCACAAATGAAATATTTCATAAACACTTGCTGAGAAATTTTGACGATGGAAATTATTATGAACTAACTGTGCCCCGCGGTTTAAGATATTCTCATGGATTAAAACTGAACCTAAAATCGCTTCGTTAAGTCACAAAAAACCGCGCAGCTCGCGCGACGCTAGCTAATATTAGGTAATTTTCCTACAATAAAAAGATTTTTCTAAAATAAAAGAAGCCTTTGTTTTTTCTTATTGCATCAGGAATCGGTCCAGCTGTTTCAGAGATAACCCGAAACAAGCAGACCGACAAAGAGACCGACAATTTTCAAAAAATTGTTATTATGGCGTATCTACCAAAAAAATACATCTTCTATATATATATATATATATATATATATATGCATGAAGAAAAAATGGTTATTTCAATATTACAAACAAATACTAATTGTATTTATATGTATATATATATTATATATATATATATATATATATATATATATATATATTAATATATATATATATATATATATGCATGAAGAAAAAAATGGTTATTTCAATATTACAAACAAATACTAATTGTATTTATATGTATGTATAGAAGATGTATTTATTTGGGGTTTATGTGCTATTTGGTAACTCTACAAGATTTTGAGGTACCGCATTAAACAACTGTAAATTTATAAATAATGAAAAATGTATATTCAGTTTAGGTCCTAACAGAACACTTATGAATGTTAAATGAAGCTACCACAAAACGGATGGTATTGTAAACATACCTTAAATACCGTTAAGTAAACAACTATGACTGCAGAACAAATTATAATTTTCGTCACAAAATCAATTGTGTTGATGACCTCGGTGCAGTGGCAACAATTCAATTGCACACAAACATAAAACTATTAACGCGGCGCATTTCAATTTTGGTGACCATTATCATTCCATCTTTTGTTCGGAAACACTCAACGGTTATAAGATGATCGTCCACCGCAAGCTAAACTAAGTGAAAACTAAGCTCAATGAACTAAGCGAAACTAGGAAATATATTCGTCCACGGAAAAATAAGCTAAATATACGTTTGTGGAACTTGTGGAAGTCAGTTTGTGCTAGATCATCGTCGTCGAAAGAATATTTACTATTGAACCCCTTGGTGTTGCAGTCCACGTCTCAACCGCAACACCCAAATGGGTCGTCAAAAGCTGAGCTTGCATAGTTTGCCGTGGACGCACACGTATGAAATGAAAAACTGATTCAACTATGCAAGCTAAACTTACTTGGTTAAGTTGGCATTGGACTACCGGCTTTAGTTTAAGCGGTTGAGTGCAGTGGCGTGCATATAGATTTATAAGTAGCGTATTGCGTCGGTGGCTGATTGGTTTAGACTGATGCCTTGCGATCTGGAGGGTGCAGGTTCTAATCCCGCCACATACCAGATTGTTATTTTTTTTAATATTCGATATTATTTGTACGTTTATCCGACACTCTTACGGTGAGGAAAAACATCCTTAATTAAATCAGACTAAAATAAAAAGAACTTTTAAGCACTCACACATGTGAAATTAATTCTCTAAAAATGTTCATCATCATCAGCTCATTAAACGTCCCCACCGAGGGGCACGAGCCTAGCCGTATAGGGTGATTAGGCCTTAGTCGTCCACGCGGGCCCAGTGCGGATTGGACGACTTCACACACAACCTTCGAATCTCTTCGCAGGCGTGCATGAAGGCATCGGGAATAACTTGCAAAACGTTTCTGACCAGTCCACTAGTTACATCACTTGAAGTCGAATAACTCGACAAGTAGGCCGCTGAACGAAGCTAAACACGTGACTAGCTAGGCGAGCTATTAGCTCACTTAGGCTTTGCATAACAAGCCTAATATTCAGTTTAATATATCATCGTAAGGATCGCGTCGGTGGTTCAATGGCGTGGACTATTGCCCTCCTACCGGGAGGGCTAAGGTTTAAATCCTGCCACGATGAGTGTTCGAATTTTTGAAAAATAAATGTACGTTATCCAACGCTCTTACGGTGAAGGAAAAATATCGTGAGGAAACCTGCGCACGCCTGCGAAGTCATTCAAAGGTTGTGCGTGAAGTCGTCCAATCCGCACTAGGCCCGCGTGGACGACTAAGGCCTAATCACCCTATACGGGTAGGCTCGTGCCCCTCGGTGGGGACGTTTAATGAACTGATTGTAAGGGACATTGCTAAGGGACTTTGCTGTCGGCATATGTGGACAAGTGTATATGTAAGTGCCATAATTGTCTGGCTTTGTGTTGAGATCACTGCGTTTTACCAGAGTCATGGGTTTGAACCCCACCGGGTCAATGCAAAGTGAAAGTTTCTTTCCCATTTGAGTTGGACTCTGACAACGTTGGCAAGCGGTTGAATCACAGATTGTCTTAAAAGAAAGATGACGTAGGGCATGATAACCCTTCGGCCATGTATGATTGTGTGTATTAGAAGTAAGGTAAAAAATTGTATTAGAAGTAAGGTAAAAAATGTAAAAAATAAGAAAAGAAAAAGAAAAGTAAATAAAAATAAAAAGAAGAAATAAAGTAAAAACTAAAAAAGAACAAAAAGGTCCCTAACCAAATTATCAGGGGGATGAGCTGTTAAAAAAAAAACCCACTACAATTAGGTTACGATTCTTTGTGAATGTTTTTTAATATTTATTTTTTATCATAAACAATGCATTGCATTTCGGGTGCTCTTGAGGCTGCCCCATCATCATTATCAGCTCATTATACGTCCCCACCGAGGGGCACGAGCCTACCCGTAAAGGGTAATTAGGCCTTAGTCTTCCACGCGAGCCAGTGCGGATTGGCCAACTTCACGCACAACCTTTGAATGTCTTCTCAGGCACGCAGGTTTCCTCACGGTTTTCATCACACGACGTTTTTCTTCACCGTAAGAGCGTCAGATACACATACATATAATTTTGAAAATTATAAATGACGTACGTGGCGGGATTGAATCTGCGCCCTCCAGATCGGAAGGCAACGATCTACACCAATAAGCCACTGACGCTAGCTTAATAGTCATTGGCTTAAAAACACCGATTCCTAAATTGTTAACCGAGGAAATAAAATATTTCTGTGTACAGCACTAAGTTTTGTTACTTTGTGCTGTAGGTAGGAGTAGTAGCAGTATTCAATAAATAAACAAAAATCTATACACCATTTATTTAATTACTAGGTGGTAGACTCGATACAGAGACGTCTAGGTAGGTACCACCGCAGTGCCAGATATCATCTCGTGAAACAGGAGTGTTATGCACTTTTGTGATTTTGGGATGAGGGCCCTGCAGCTAGTGAAATTACCGGATATAAACGACCTAACATATGTCGACCTAACGGGCGCAGTGCGGCATTGATGGAGAATAATAACTGTCTCTCAGTCAATGATATTATGTATATATAAAGGTAGATACGCCATCCGTGCCTCAAAATCGAACCGCCAAAGAGAATACAGTTGAACGCTCATTCGAAATATGAGTACGTGTGCTATCGCTGCATTCGGAACACTTTTTTCGATTGTTTTGTGAGCATATCACGAATCTATACTTCTTACATCATAGCTATCTGTTGTTGGTCTCCTTCAATGCCGCTTTGTCATAGGCGTATCACTTACCAACAGGTGAGCGTCCTAACCGTCCTTTGCACTCATAAATAAAAAACAATTAAAAAATATCTGTACCGCCTGATCGAACACAGAACATTTGGTATAGCACCCGACTTATCCATTACACCAAACGGGTCGTCTAGTTGCAGCGATTGTACAAATGGTGTACAAATGCATAAGAAAAACCTACAAAACGGCGTGTTTCGCAAACTGCAATTATTCGCACATAATACTTATGCGCTTGTGATCGCGCGGTGACTGCGCGGTCAACGACCGACCTTATGCTATATGCACCTATTACAAGGTCTCTCAAAACTAATCAATGTATATCCGAACAAAATAGTATTTTTTTCGTACCGATATTTAACGGGAAAACGCCACAAGCCGACCCGAAATGTATTAAATAATTTTTTAAAGTATACAATTGTATTCCGCCACTGTGTTTTCCAATTTTTGAAATTATATGTACGTTATCCGACGCTGTTACGGTGAAGGAAAACATCGTGACGAAACCAGCGCACGCCTGCGAAGATATTCACAGGTTGTGCGTGAAGTCGGCCAACGTGGACTGTGGCGTGGACGACTAAGGCCTAATGACCCTATATGGGTAGGCTCGTGCGTGCTCCTCGGTGGGGACGTTTAATGAGCTAATGATGATGATACTGTTTGTAAACGTAAGTAAATCAATCAATTTTGATTTGATGACCTGGGCCACAATGCCGTTATTTTTTAATTCTTTATATCAATCCTTTCTTCATCAATAGGAATGCCTCACCTTGCGCTACCGTGTTTATCAATTAGATAGTGTCGATCCATTCAAAGCTATCTATAGTAAAATTAATTATCGATGATAGTACGCCATCACTACGTAAACCCTATATTTGGAACTATCGGCTTCATAAGATCTCGTAAGATTTTCTATAAAGAACTATAACTTAGCTTTACACACACACGTAATTTTATAAGTTCGATATAACAAAATAATAACGTTTGCAAATTATCATGTTGACATTGAAAACGTCTAAGAAGTACTAATTTTAACATAACAAGAGTAATCTGTATATAATAATTTAAATAACACGTTATACTTTACATCAATATAATTATAGAAACGTTAAATATGTAACGAGACTTTAATTGGCAATCAAATTGTTGCGTACAATACTTGTATTTATATATAGAGTAGCTAACTAGTCAATGTATAAATGTATTTTGTTCTATTTATTTGAAACAAAAAACAGTCAGTTATTATCAAAATTCGAGCGTCGGTGGCTCAATGGTGTGGACTGACGCCTTCCTACCGGGAGGGCTGAGGTTCAAATCCCGACACGTACCAATGTGTTTTCGAATTTTCGAAAATATATGTACGTTATCCGACGCTCTTACGGTGAAGGAAAACATCGTGAGGAAACCTTCATGCACGCCTGCGAAGAGATTCGAAGGTTGTGTGTGAAGTCGTCCAACCCGCACTAGGCCCGCGTGGACGACTAAGGCCTAATCACCCTATACGGGTAGGCTCGTGCCCCTCGGTGGGGACGTTTAATGAGCTGATGATGATGATTATCAAAATTATTACTAAACTACAATATTCACGACCAACATTGAATCAATGTGAAGTAAGTTTAAACTCTGGATTAAGACAGGCTTCGTTTTACTGCGCGAGAATAAGATATACAGCGGGAAACAAGTAGTAGAATAAATAACTGGTTATATGGTGTGAAGTTAACTGAGACCCCTGAATAAAGACAGGCTACATTATACTGCAGTAGAATATCATATATCGCGGGTATTACCGCGAGGCTAGTATAATATATTAACTTTAACCAACAAACAAAACAACTTACGTTTTCCATTAGTGACAGTGTAAGTTAAGTCCTGGAAGCTCAAATTGATTGGCGGACGCTGCGGCAAATGGGACAAATGAGCCCTCCCCATAACACGGGGCGCGCCCACCACTTCCATACCATCACTCATTGTAGTAGGCTACCGGTGCATTGTAGGTGACAGGATCACGGTAATATCTGTAAGAAATTGAAAAATAGGTCAAAAATCTGATATGATTCAAATGGCGGCAGAACGGCCATTCTGGAGGCGTTTTGACTACTGCTGTTAACCGCAGATGGCCTTTACAGCTTCACCGGGCAAGTGGCAGCGCAGATGGCTCTCAGCATTAATTCTGGAGGCGTACGGTAAACACCAAGGTGTTTGAGTTCGAAAAGAAGCGTAGAGCAGAGCTCGATGCTAAGCGAGACGAGCTCAAGGCTCGACCACCTGCGGCCATCCTTTATAATTATATTGGAGGCGTGCTGGCTTGCAGTACTTGTGGGCGAATATTTACTGCGAAAATTGGTTATGTCAGCCATGTGCGAGCACATCAACGCAACACCAACTAAACGCTGTGGACGAAATTGCTCTGGAAGCTATACAAAATGTAGGATGGAATGATTGTCAATCTGTTTATTTATGTTACCCAGTGTACATGACGGTCAAGACGCTCACCTGGTAAGTGATATTCCTGACCATGACGAATCGACTTTGATGGAGATTAACTCGTTTGATCTATCAAATACATACACCATAACAATAAATAAGGATGTATCCTCAAACTCGCATAACTTTAATCATCCTCCATCAGCTATAAGAATTGCCAAATTTTCAATATGGTACGCAAGACAAGATGACGTATCGTAATGCGTATACTTGCGTAAAAAAAGGAAATGCAACATTATTTCGAAATTAAATGTTTGAGGAAAACGCACGGCTCATGTATGAAATTCTGAGGATATCTGGTAAAGTACCTTAAAGTGGTAAAGCTGCTTGGCAAGCAAATATCTATGTGCAACAGTTTAACAACTGTTGCACAATTTAGCAGACATTATTTGTTTTAATGTAATGTTACCATATAAGAAATAAATATTTAAAAATTAAAAAACTCGATACTTTTGCTGCCTTACAATTACTTTAAATAAGTACTTAAACAATAACTGAACAACGGATGAACATATTAAAATATTTGTTTTTGGAAATTAATACTATACGGTACACTAGAACACCTAGACCCAGACATGTTCATGATCACAAATTTGTAATGCCTTGAGATTGAACCCGGAAACCTTGGTTTAATTGACTTCTCAACCCTACACACATGGTCTTCAATATGATATATGATTATAATACTTATGGTAGGTTCATATTCTGAGATTGACACATCAAGACATAAGTTCAGGGTGGTTTGCCTTACGTCATCTGGTCTTCCTGACCTTTGCACTTATAAGGTTAACATTTTTAATTGTACACCCATTTCGTCATACGATAATTAACATTTAATCAGTTGCCGAAAACGACCCTTTAAAATATGACTCTTGCACAGATGCGCTGTGTGACACACTTATTTTAAAATTACGGGTAATTATTGGTTCTTGTGCTTGCTTTTGTAATCTCATAACAGCAGAACTAGTGAAATTTGTATATATGTTTATCCGTTATTTAGCACTCATATCACAAGCTCCTTGCCAAATCTGGAGGGCTAGATAGTGCTGTGTAATTTTCAATTTATATATTTCAATCATATTTGCCATATACGAGACTAAGGCCTGTATTCTGGAACGAGACTCAACATTCATCTTTACTTAAATTAAGTTAGAATGGGAAAGCGCTATATACGATAGACAGCGGCATCCCTTCCTAACTCTTTTTAAGTAAAGACCAATGCATGAGTGTAGTTCTATTGTATTCTAGGCTACGGGCGTAATAATTCCATATTTGAAAAGTTTACTTTTTAAGGACTCTCTACTCAGAAGATGGAAAGGAACTATTTTCTGCATTTGTGTGTGTGTGCTAGATCATACACACACACACACTTAGGTCTCCCACATTTTGCGCAATATCCCGGTCCTCGACTTTTCTCATCCAGCCTCCACCAGTGACGAATTACCTCTTATCAGTTTTTTATATCATAACCAAGACCGAGTTTACAATAGAAATCTACTTACCAAGTCGTAATCAATTACACTGCAGTCTATTATTATATACCATAGACAATGGTTGCAATAAATAATTTTCAAGTACATAGACAATATCGCTTAAATAATAACTGTTGTTTGTTTACTATAATAGGTGTTTATTAAAACGATAAATTCTGTTGTATTAAGACATTTCGACTAAATCGATCGATTAGAATCTTGCAATATTGATATATCAATTGGCTAAACGAAACAGCAAAGTTTCTTTCCGGCCATAAATATTAGTTTATACTCGAATTTTTTATTTATATTACGAAGGTAATAGGACGGTCAGGTCCACAGATTTCCCATATTCCGATGTCTGTGGTCAGGTCGCTCATCTGATAGTAAGTGATACGCCTGACCATAACAGAACGACATTAAAGGAACCAACAATATATGTCACACTGCCCGTCACCCGAGACAACAGATGTTAGGTCTCTTATACCCGGTAATTTCACTAGCTATAGTGACCTCATCCCGAAACACAAAAGTGCATAGCACTCTTATTTGACTGGACGATATCTTATTAAAATATAATTACAATTGTTTGTGTTTTCATCACCGTTAGAGTATCAAATATTGCAATTATGGTCGGTCGTCAGCAAGCGTAGCGAAGGACGCTCTTTGGCCCGATAAACCGACGTCTTGCGAAAGGTCGCTGGTAGAGGCTGGATGAAATGCGGAGGACCGGGATATCTGGCGCAAAATAAGGGAGACCTTTGTCCAGCAGTGGAATGAGATAGCTTGAAGAGAAGAGAATAAATCGGATAGTTGACCGCAAAAATAAATTTCGAATCTCGGTATACTAGTAGTGCGGAAAATTTCTCAACATAGTTTGTGATTCAATCTAAAGAAACCTTAGTCTTTAAGCCCAAACCAGTTTTATCAGTAGCAATATCCGTCTTCTTTACATATCAAGGACGAGGACACTGACGTCATCAATGTCAGATTGTCAAAAATTGCCAAAACTAGTTAAGGCAGTGTGTGAAACAGGCTGTAAACTCGTTTAAACGCTACTTAAAACACTCGCTAAAATGTTAGAATCTTTCGCTATGGGTTCCGTATGATTTTTTTGAAAACAACATAATGAAACTTAATTTTATATCTCAAAGGTAGTTAGATTCTATAGTAAATATAACAAAATATTCAATCAATTAATATTTTCAGCTGACAGTTTTGAGCACAGATTTCTCACAGGAGATGGGGCAAGCCGCGTTTAAAGTGCGACAAATGTAAGCTCAACGAGCATACACTGGCTGCCAATTTACGCTCTGTGAGACGAGTCAAGATGCACGAATATTAGAAGAAATTACCGTTTTTTTTCAAAATGCCATCCTGTGCAATTGTAACATGCCATCATCGCAATGAATCAGTAAATTTACCAAGAAATATAATAACTTTTCACAGGTAAGAACCGAAAAGAAATTGCGACACTGGGACTGCCTATAAACTTGGCGGCTTGTCCAGTCTAATTGTATATTCGGATGTCTATGGTTTTGAGAAATACTTAAATCTTAAAAACAATATTTTTGTATACAGTAATAAGTTTCCATAGACACTACATAATATAGCATTCAGCATTTTGACGACCCATTTGGTGTTGCGGTTGAGGCGTCGACTGCAACACCAAGGGTTCCGGGTGCGATCCCCGGGCAGTACAAACATTTGTGTGCATGAACATATATGTCTGTAATGGTCTGGGTGTTTTCTATGTATAATATGTATGAATTTACAAAAAATATATATAAGTATGTTTATCCGTTGTTTAGTACCCATAATGCAGGCTTCACGCTTAACTTGGGGCTAGATGGCGCTGTGCGAATGTCAGTGGATATTTATATAATATTCATCACATTAAAAATTATGCTACCTAGTAATAATCTCCTTAACATTTTAAAATGCCAAAATATATAAATAACACCTACACAGCGAATGTGTTTCTATTCAAGATTTTCATATATTTGAAAATGTCAGACAATCAACTAATGTCATACTCCTTGCTTCACGACTAGTCTAAAACATTAGGTATACTGCATACAATTTTTAATAAGCTATTGTATGGTAATAAGATAAGATAAGATTCTTTATTTGCACAGAATATAGGTTTTACAAAGTGTCTATATATATATTGTAGAGTGGTACATGCTACATTCTGCCTGTCATAGGCATGCAAATATTAATAATTTATAATAAGTGATTGATTCTAAATTATTATAACATTTCTCAAAATGTTGTATGGTAATATAATTTCTTTACAATAATTTATCACTTTATTTTGCCCTTTTCAAGTTCAATGCAAAATAGGTGACAATGAATAAATTAAATAATATAAATAGTGAACATTTTGGTATCTTAAAATGTTAAGGAGATTATTACTAGGACGCATAAGTTATTAATGTGATGAATATAATATAAATATCCACTGACATTAACACAGCGCCATCTAGCCCCAAGTTAAGCGTAAAGCAATAATACAATGGGTACTAAAGAACGGATAAACATATATTTTTTTTGTAAATTTATTCATAGAAACACCCAGACCATTACAAACATATATGTTCATGCACACAAATGTTTGTACTGCCCGGGGATCGAACCCGGAACTCTTGGTGTAGCAGCCGACGTCTCAACCGCAACACCAAATGGGATCGTCAGTGGCCTACCTATTATAAACTTGTAAAAAAAATCGCTTAAGAAATACTAAACGCCTATCAAATAAGCGATAGAGTCAAGGGCGCCATACCAGCCGTTTTGTAACCGTGCCGCCTTCGGATCTATTGTTGCCCACGCACCCTTTCACCATTGTTCTAAGTCAAGTTGCATTTAAACGCAGGCGTTGTGGTTAATTGCCTTTACCGTGACTCTGCATTAATCGTAATAAAAATACCATTCCGCTACAAAATCTGTACTGGGTGAATAAGGATCCATTGACATCCATTTGACGTATTCATATTATGGAATGTTTTAATAGGAACCTAATACATACAGATGTATCATAAAAGCTTTTAAAAACTTAAAAATTAAAGCACTGCATTCAGCACTGCAGAGCAGTGGCTCAATGGTGTGGACTGTTGCCTCCTACCGGGAGGGCTGAGGTCCAAATCCCGCCACGTACCAATGTGTTTTCGATTTTTCGAAATTATATGTACGTTATCCGACGATCTTACGGTGAAGGAAAACACCATGAGGAAACCCGCGCACCTCTGCGAAGAGATTCAAAGGTTGTGCGTGAGTTCGGCAAATCCGCAAAGGGCCCGCGTGGACGACTTAGGCCTGAACACCCTATACGAGGCTCGTGCCCATCGATGGGGACGATTAATGAGCTGATGATGATTGAGCAATTGGATAATTTATTATAGCTCGTACTACTTTTTTCATAGGAAATCAAACGAGTAGACGAGTCCAGTATCATATTGTGTGTATGTAAGTATTCGAGTGACCTATAAAATCGAAAGGAAAAACATTGAAAATTGTTTCAACCTGTATTAAAGATAATAAACTGGAATAAGGGCATAGGATAACAAGTCGAGCCATTTAGTCAAGGGAGACATGTTAATTTTAACTGCAAACATAACCTTCATGTCAGAAAAAATAACTATATCATTAAATGTGAGTCATACAATCAGCATGTCAGAATTATTAAAACCGAGTAGGTATATATTATATATAATATATCAATGATCTCAATAATATCTCACTAAAATGGTCAAGATTTTCCATTTTACGACCCATCTGCCGTAATGGGTGAGACGTCGGCTATTACACCAAGGGTTCCGAGTTCGATCCCCGGGCAAACATATGTATTTGTGTGCATAAACATGCCTGTTTGTATTTGTCTGGGTATTTTTCTATGTATTATATGTACGTATTTATAAAACAAATAGGTGTATTTATCCATTGTTTAGTACTTATATTATAAGCTTAGTTTGGGACTAGATGACACTGTGTGTATGTCAGTGGATATTTATTTAATCAAATAACATTACCTACTTCAACTGCACCTTGGAATAAGGCACGGCCGCTTATTTAGGTAAATATTAATCAACATTTTTTGCACCATCATCATCAGCTCATTAAACATCCCCACCGAGGGGCACGAGCCTACCCGTATAGGGTGATTAGGCCTTAGTCGTCCACGCGGACTCAGTGCGGATTGGACGACTTCACACACAACCTTCGAATCTCTTCGCAGGCGTGCATGGTTTCCTCACGATGTTTTCCTTCACCGTAAGAGCGTCGGATAACGTACATATATTTTCGAAAATTCGAAAATACATTGGTACGTGTCGGATTTGAACCACAGCCTCCCGGTAGGAAGGCGACAGTCCACACCACTGAGCCACCGACGCTCAGTACCATATTTCAATAAAACTATAAACATAAAAGGCATAAATATCTCATTATTATAATCTTGATTCAATTAAAAACACAATAAAAAATAAATTTAACTAAAAGGGACTCGGCAAAATGCTTAATTACACGAGAAGATTTAACTAATAATTTTTCGAACTCTCCTTTCGGCTTAAACTTGGTAAAAGTTCAACTTCCTAACTGTTCTTCAGTCTTAAAATAGATGTTCCACATTTATTCTAGAAGCTATAAATAGAATTGGCTAGACGAAAAGGCTATTTGCATCATATTAAAATAACCGTTACTTTTTTTATGTCAATGCAATTTTCTTAACCGATAAACCGGTAAAGATGTGGAAGTAATTTATGTATGATACTTTAGTTCAACAGTGGCAACAACAAGCAACTATGAGTAGGGTACACAAAGTGAGTGACACTCATGTGCACAACACACATAATTCTATAATAATAAAATCTTAAGAAAGTTAAAATAATCTATTTTTGTGAGTTTTATGCTTTGTTTATTTTTCGGAAAACCTGTATATTAATCAATAATCATGATCTGTTTTGTATGCTAGGGCTGTATTTTGACCATGACCTGCTTCTTGTAGAACCGTATTTTGATTAAAGCCTTTTTTGTATACGACCTGTATATCATGTCTGACCCTTAAAATTCAAGTTTATCACATTTTTCATTTAGTGGCACATATCAGTATCGCCCATTACGATATGTATTTACTTTATCCGTACATATGAATAAAATTAAAGTGTCTGTTTTTGTAATATTAAAATAAACGTTTTTAATTAATGCACTCACATTTTATTTTATTTTTGTCTGTCTATTTGTTCCGGATAACCTCTGATGTGGCTGGACTGGTTTTGACGGGACTGTTGTTGGTAGCTGATGAAAGAATTAAAAACTGAAGCTACTTTTATATTTAAAAAAAACCTTTAATTTTAGAAAATTAAAGTAAAGTAAGTATAACGTGACCTGACGAAGCAATTTCAATAAAATTATGTGTTCATTTAGAAGACACCCTAACCAAACACTTCGGCTACGTTTAACTTCGGGAGAATATCTTATACCGCGCGTAACAACGCGGGGCCCAGCTAGTCCTAAATATATTTGTCACAAGGTCGCGGCCAGATGCCAAAAATTCCGTCCATTACGGTCCACGTTTAGGTTAAGTTTTGATCGAACTGTTTAAAGCCAGTAATGGAAGTTAAATAATATTTGGACTCGTTATCATACTATAATGCATTATGTGAGATAACAGAGCATTGCGAAACGTTACGAGTGAAGCATATTGTTATGCCATAGTACTGATAACTATCAGTAGCTTCAGTTGATTATAAATAAAAAAAATATATACAAAAATCCACTGACATTCACACAGCGCCATCTAGCCCCAAGTTAAGCATCCAGAAATGAACTACTCGGTTTAAATTATGACAATGAGGATAATATACCGAAAAAATAATTATATGTCTTCAACAAGCACTCTAACGAAGCTCACCCAAAGTATTCAACAATCCACACGTTAATTCAAAGTTATTTGTAAAATATTTATTTAAATAAAGTGTGGTTTGAATTTAACAGATAAATGAAAATAAATAAATCTCACGCCTTGGTCCCAGAGGGGTAGGCATAGATGATGGATCGCCACTTTGCGCGGTCCTGACATACTTCCCTAGCTTCATTCACATCCATCAATGTTTTCATACAAGCTCTTTTAGTCTTTTTGAATTTAACAGTTGATACATTACTACTAAGGCCTAATCACCCTATACGGGTAGGCTCGTGCCCCTCGGTGGGAACGTTTAATGAGTTGATGATGACATTTAAAACCAATGTATCGGTGTAATTAAATTTTTAATAAAACAATCTTGTATTCAATAAATACTCTTGAAACTTTATATGATTCGAATCAACTAAAGTATCCTGCAATGTAACATAGTACATTCGGATACACTATCCAATTTTGTCAAGGCTAGTGACAATCTCAAGAAACCTGATTCGTAGTAAGCCTTAATCCTTCAAACGTTGAACGGCCTCGAAATCATCGTATAAATTGCAATGTTACTACCTCTACACTGAGAACTGAGTTTTGAATGCCTAGTGTCGACTATTACTTGACTGTAGGACGCCTTCCAGCCCATGAACCGACGACTTGCAAATGGTCGCTGTTAGTCTTGATGAGAAAAACAGAGAACCGGGATATCTGTCACAAAATGGGGAAGACCTACGTCCAGCAACAGATGCAATAGATTAAAGAGAAATTATGACCGAAAGTTTTGTGGGGATACATGTAGGGAACATGTACGTTTATGTATGTAGGATCTTACACGTGGGGTATTGTCCATCACTACGTACTCACTACCATACCCTCATAGTCGTAGTACATAAACTACGACTATGAGGGTATTAAGATCAGAATCTTCAGCGGCGACCTTAGAATTGACATGTCACCAGAGACTCGTTTGTTATTTAAGATCACAGTGAAAGAGTAGGACCTAAAATTTGTATGCTTGTGCCAATAACGTCTAACACTTCATATGTGATTAACAAAAATATTTTAAAAAACATACAATTCTGCAGATTGATTTTCTGACGACATAAAAAATAAGGCCATAAGAGGAGAGTCTTATAGTTCGGCTGTTACCTTAAAGAGACCAAGACCTTTTTTGAAATGTTTTTTGTGACGTTATGCAACATTGGATTTATTTTTTAATAAGTTTATAAGTATTAGTAAGGCTACTGAATTAAAGTCTACTGTGCCTATAATCATTGCAAATGTGTGTCAATGCTTGATAACTGCTATAATAACTACGTTTACGCCAATTTGTTATCTAGCAGTGTATGTGATTTAAAAATAATAAATTTGATGTTGACATTTTTTTTTTCCTTACTTTTTTTCTGACTAATTTAATTATAAGGCAATATTTTAATACCTTTTAGAGTCGTATAATCCATTTCAATACTTAGACCGAAGGATATGCTACAATATTGCAACCCCAATTTATTTTCATTGTCTTCCATTCTAGAGGCCGTACAAAAAAAACACGAAAATTTCCAACGCTCGAATTCGGAAATAATTTATTATAGGTATGACAAATACTTCAGAATGGAGCGTCGGTGGCTCAATGGTGTGGACTGTCGCCCTCCTACCGGGAGGGCTGAGGTTCAAATCTCGACACGTACCAATGTATTTTCGAATTTTCGAAAATATATGTACGTTATCCGACGCTCTTACGGTGAAGGAAAACACCGTAAGGAAACCTTCATGCAAGCCGGCGAAGAGATTCGAAGTTGTGTGTGAAGTCATCCAACCCGCACTGGGCTCGCGTGGACGACTAAGGCCTAATCACCCTATACGGGTAGGCTCGTGCCCCTCGGTGGGGACGTTTAATGAGCTGATGATGATGATGATGATGACAAATATTTCAGAAGTTCTTCTGTAACTTTGTAATTAATGAAAAGTATTTACATTATAATTTCAGCGCGTTTATAAATAAACTTAATTACACATTTAATACTGTCGCTTATTAGTCTTATTAGTAATCACTTTGTCACTTATCGATTTTTCCTTTAAGTTTCTCTTTAAACCAAAAAGTCATGCAACTACAACTTGCAAATACGTAAACAACTACTGTGCGAATGACTGCATCGCAACAAAAGTGCATACCCGCAAGGTAATTGCACTTATGCAATTCGTTGCATGTAATACTGTTTCCTATATTAGCGCTTATAATTATGGAGATATGCCGCGAATGTTAAAGACCACCGAATTTGATGTTGACGTTATGGACACTGTTACATATTTCTGTGACATAAAAACAATTTTCTAGCTTATGACACAGAGTTTAAAATCATTCTTCGTGTCTGTATAATAATGCTCATACTTACTAGGTCTTCTTCAATGGCTTCAAATGGCTGATTGCTTTTGTGAGTGATTTCTGAATCAAAAAGTGTTGACTCATATAAGAACAAGTTACTGTCAAACTTTTTTTCTCTCTTCTTTTCTCGCCGCACCTTTTTGTCTTTCTCTGCATACCCAAAGGTTAGCTGGTAGATAATGCCACTTGGCATTAAGTTCGCCTTTGTACATAATTTATTTGTGAAATAAAGATTTAATTAATAAATAAATAAACAAGCTTATCATTTATTATCAAGAGGGTAACATCCATATCCATACTTATATTATAAATGTGCAAGAGTCTCTGTCTGTCTGTTTGTTACGCTTTCACGCCTAAACGGCTGAACGGATTTTATTAAAACTTGGTATGTTGATAGAAGGTAACCTAGAATAAGTCTTAGGCTACTTTTGTCCCGTTTTAACCCCCCACTTCCCTAAAATGGGGGTTGGAAGTTTGTATGGAACATTCCACAATTTTTGTTTGTTTTTGTACGACGCTGAAATTTGGAATGCGGATTATTTGTCAGAAACAAAAAAATATGGCATATTTTTTTTTTTCAAAAATCCACCCCCAAACCCTTCAAATAGGGGAGGGAGTATCATATCCGATTTTTCGCAGTTTTTAAGGTAGAAAGCTGTACATTGGTATAAGGGCTGTTAGTCACAAACAAAAAATCTTTCATTTTTCTTTTTTCGGGAACCGGCCCCAAAAGCCATAAAAGAGAGGAGAAGGGGGGAACGTCCCTGTAGATATTAGGCTGCTTAAAGAATAGGTAATAAAATGATACTTATAATAATTAAATTTAATACACTAGTTATTATTGAAAATTATTTTAATATAATTTAATTGAAATATAGATTTAATATAATCGTTATTATGTAATTTAAATGCTTGTGAAATTTAATTTAATATAGGTACCTAAGTATTGTTATTATATTAATCTCATCACAATGCCTTAAAAAGGCGTATTTACAACTTTATTATCACCTCTCACAACATTATTATTGTACTGTATGTTACAAATATAAATGAATAAATGAAAATGAATACTAAATAAATATATTTGTTATTATTCATATTATAATTCCGCTTCATTCTTATTTATCGATTACCTCATTAGCAACATAGTTCCGCGACCAAATGTCAAATAGTTATCTTTTAATTAAAAATTTGTGAATACACCATTGTACTATTTGTTTAAATTAATTGGTCTTTTTCTATTCGCCAAATACTTTAACACTAATAACAATATGTTTTCCTGTAACAAAAATATGTTTTCCGATCATCTTAAAATAATAGCCCCAAGTTAAGCGTAAAGCCTGTATAAGGGTACTAAACAACGGATAAACATACTTATATATTTTTTTGTTTTTGTAAATACATACATATTATACATAGAAAACACCCAAACCATCACAAACAGACTTGTTCGTACACATAAATGTTAGTACTACCCGGGGATCGAACCCGGAACTCTTGGTGTTGCAGCTGATCTCTCAACCGCAACACCAAATGGGTCGTCAAATAATATAACAAGACATTTTACTAAATAAATATATACTAGTTCCTAAAATACAAGCCGACCTATTTAAGGACTAATGGTAAGGGTTGACCTGTAAAGTATTTGCCTAGCAAAGTATTTTTAAGATGATGGAGGAAAATAGGAACATGAAAGTGTCAAAAATAATAGGACTTTATTTTTTAGCTTGATTTTTTTTTTCATTTCAATTCAGCGGTACATCAAGAACCTGCAAAAACTCCTAATATATTGTACTCCTTCTCTTTACTAATGTTATACTAAGCAAATTTGAATCTTTCATAACCAGCTCATTAAACGTTCCCACCGAGGGGCACGAGCCTACACGTAATGGGTGATTAGACCTTAGTCGTCCACGCGGGCCCAGTGCGGATAGGCCGACTTCACGCAGAAACTAACAAAAGATATTCAATATCTTCGCGGGCGTACGCAGGTTTCCTCACAATGATTCCCTCACCGTAAGAGCGTCGGATAAACGAACATTTTAGAAAATTCGAAAATGCATTGGTATTTGAACTTGCGCCCTCTAGATTGGAAGTCAACAGTCCACACCAATGAGCCAACGACGCTCTATATTCTACTCTACTACCATTTATATAAGCAAAGTGCTAAATTTTATAATCTGAGGCATGCTGCCGCAATATTACACAAGAATGACATTGATCACCAATAAAGATGATATATTTTATGATTTTAGGCTTTTGTTTTCCTGCTTTAATAGGTCTTTTAATGTATGAGTTATTATTTCTACGTGTCCGGATGACATCACAACTAATATGAATGAAGTAATTTAGAAAATATAAATAAGTTGAAAACCAATTAAGAAGTAAAATACCTTCAAAATTTCACTAAACAATATTTTACTAGGAATTTCAAATAACTATTCTTATATTAAAGTTACGAAGCAAATTGAAACCTCTTCCTACTTCTTTCAAACTTTTACTACTTCCTTCCTATTTTTAAGTCTACTTAATTCCTTTAATAGCTATAATATTTTCAAACCATAACTACCCTGGCACGATTACCTGTAATATATGTTATGATTATGAGTTTAGTGCCTGCTTATTATTCGCTTGTCATATATATGTAATATGTACATACTCGTAGCTAATTAGGTCCCTTGAGTCGAAATACATGTAGATATAAGTCATCATCATCATCAGCTCATTAAACGTCCCCACCGAGGGGCACGAGCCTACGCGTATAGGGTGATTAGGCCTTAGTCGTCCACGCGGGCCCAGCGCGGATTGGATGACTTCACACACAACCTTTCGAATCTTCGTGTCGCAGCGTGCATGAAGGTTCCTCACGATGTTTTCCTTCACCGTAAGAGCGTCGGATAACGTATATATATTTTCGAGAATTCGAAAATACATTGGTACGTGTCGGGATTTGAATCTCAGCCCTCCCGGTAGGAAGGCGACAGTCCACACCGTTATATATATAGTTAGATATAAGTAATGAAATATTTATCTAAATACAAAGACATGAACTTTCCCAAATACTGCATAATTGAATGCACACCAAACCAAATTACCAAATAAGCACTTAAATTTCCTAATATGATATTTCCTTTTGCATAAGTTTTATACAATGTTCCGATAAAATGGTTTATTTGTTATTGCCAACATGATAACAATGATTTATATTGTTTTGCAACATCACTTACTTGATGGTTAATTTGCGGAAGTCTATTATTACATTAAAGGTCGATCATAGTTTCAATTCAGTTGAGGTAAAAAAAGCTAAGTCGGATATTTAAAGCAAGATTTTCTGCACAAATACTAAAAATTACACCATTAGAAAGCTACACTATCACCGGACGACATTGACTCCTTTATACATATAAGGGAGAGGTGATACTATGTAACTCTCTTCTCTCTGAAACCTATTGCAGTCCACTGCTTGATAAAGGCTTTTCTCATCCAGCCTCCACCAGCGACCAAGTCGTCGGTCCACCGTCCGGAGGGCATCCTACGATCGCACGTGTGTCTTGATATATAAAATAGGGTTGTCTCCTTTTATATTTGCATTTAAAGTACATTGGCGTGAGACGTTAAGCCCTAGTGTGACCCCAGCATAATATTAAAATAAATATTATTGCCATTTGTTTGTTTCCCGCCTGCAATACCGTAAAAAATGATTCCACGGTAGAGTTTTGTATTCTTTAATTTATAATTATTATTTTGCAATTATTTTAAATAAAGGTTTTTACCAATATGTAAAATATCGAATAATCAATTATTGCACGCAAACTAATAAAATAGAAATGTTGTGCCGGTTCCTAATTAAAGTAATGGCAAAATGATTGAATCATATATTAAACACATCAATTTGATTACCTTGTCCACGCAAACGCATTTAAAATTTATGTAACAATTAACATTACATTTGGTGTTTTTCCAAACAATACTTCTATGAACACAAATTAATATAATAAGTAGATGAATAGGACAAGTAATAAAAATGAAATAAATATTCACTAACACAGCGCCATCTAGTCCCAAACTAAGCATTAGCTTGTAATATATAAACAACGGATATTATATTATTTTATAAACATACATACTTTACTTGTAAATACATACATATTATACATAGAAAACAACCAGACCAATACAAACAAACATGTTCATGCACTCAAATATTTGTACCTCCCGGGGATCGACCCCGGAACCCTTGGTGTAGTAGCCGACATCTCAAGCATTACACCTAAATGGGTCATCAAAATGAGTGTAGGCAATATGGTAAAACAAAGTAAAATAAAATTTAGGGATAAAAAGCACTAAAAGACTCTAGATTTCATACGTTTAAAGGAATACCAACTCACAAATAATAGAGCGATTCGAGTTTAGGCTGCTGATAACCCATATACAGTTTAATTTTCCTAAACTAATTTCCTTTTCATAAAACGATATCAATAAAATAAAATAATACGCATCGGACAACGAAATAAATATTTTGAGTACTTATATAGTTTAAGTTTCAAATAACCCTGCGTTAACAATTGCACATTGATGCATAAGCAAAAAGGGAAATTGTATTCCAATATATTTCAGACGTAATCGACAACATTAGAAACGCAACACAACACTGAAGTCTAAAAATTACTACGTACAAGTGAATGACCGATACTAAGAGTAGCAGATACTAGTATTCCGCAAACAATACCGGAACAGGTAGAAATACTAGTGAAATAATAGGAAATACATCACCTTTCTCCTCGTTTTGAATAACGTCCGATTACAAACAATTCACAGACACAATATTTTAAACAGCGGTACGCGTGTTGCGAGAGAGCTAACCGAGCGAGGACTAACTCGAGTTCGTTGGTTGATACGTATTTGGAACATTGCTCAATGGCTGTGTGCGTACATGTGGATACTGGGTATCGGTTGCACACAGGACTTTCTTCCTTAATTCTATTAGTCGCTTTATGAAGAGCATAATTCGTGTTGGGAATTTCACGACGAATTTCTGTATTGGTTATGATCGGTTGATGTCTGCCGTGTGGTAATTGCAGATTAGTTAGAATACAGTTGGAGGAGTGTTGACCCGGAAGCCGAAAAAGATGCCTTTTGTCCATAACATTAGAAATCAACAAGTTGCAGCGCTCACTAATTACAACCAGCCTTTAAAATGTACTGCTAACTCAAATCTGCTGCAGTACTCCTGAACCTAGAAGCTTTCAGTTTCAGTGATCTGATAAGTTTGATGGAGTCATATTCATTTAAATCACAATCACGGTGTGTCTCAGGGATCCCAACTCAGGCCGCTCGTATTTTATATTTTTGTCAATAACCTACCAGACTCTCTTATGTTTTCTGATTATTCATGTATACCGATGACCTCAAATTCGGCAGAATCATCAAAATATTTTATTTTGTACTTTTGCTTTAATTTAATCTTAAGAGAATAATTTATTGATGGAATAATAAAATCACACAGCCCTTGATTCCAGTAAGTATAGTGTTAATATATTTTTCGAGAGCATACGTGAATTCACAAGTTTTATGATCACCTATTTAAGAATACAAGATTTAATAATACTTGAGTTGTTAAATCTAAAAAATAATAAAGGTTTTTTATAGAGACAAATGTGATGGTTTGATGCTTTATTCTGGTACGGTATACGAAATAATGTCCTGTTAATTAGTACCTAAATATTTAACAGTGTAATAGAGCTTTATTACGGAAAAGCCTTACATATATAGATAGATAGATAATCAACAAGTAAAAAACCTACGTAATACCATCTCATCGGTTTACATTCAATAACAATGTCAAAGAGATGCCTTATATTTATAAACTGTCACGGCATATATAAAAACAAAACTTATGCCGGTTTTATTGTTTCATTAATCAATAATTTTAAAAGCGACATTTGCCATATACCGTAAAATAGGCTGGCTGTCTCTTTAGATGCTCACCTATTTCATACAAATAATATACAAAAGCTTGAGTGTTTGTTGCATTAATCAAATATTTATGGAAGAAACCATTATTTTTCCTTCTACTTTATTGACTAAGTTCAGAAGGACATTCGCCAAGGAATTTACCACTTCAAGCTTAAAATAAACATTTTTTGTTCCATTGACGTCATCACTCCAACGGGCAGGATAATTGTGAGTACCTATCCACTTTATAAGAACAATTTCACCACACATATTGCTACAGTAGTCTTTTTATTCAATATCAGTACATAATAACAACGTCGTTTTCTCTGGCCCTATATCCTTATTGATGCGGTTTTTTAATAGAGAAGGATGATTCCAGAGGAAGGTTTATATGTTTAATAACGTCTATTAAATAGTGGAGAAATACTGTTATTATTGAGGTCTCTAATGTGATGTCGTAAATAATTTTAAATAATTCTGCTGGCATTGCAAATGATTTTAGGTATATACAATTTTCACAGTTTTTCTGTAGTGTATTAGTATCAGCATTGCATCAGTGAGAAGTCGGGGCGGCGCTAGTTTTTAATAAAAGACAACATTTAATGTAAATTCTAATTTTATTCCTGAACAAACATATAAGGACATACCTTTGTAAATCCAGCGACCCTGCAAAGCTGCTTGAATGGCAATAATTCCCTTTTATTATTACTTTATATATATGAGCGTCGATGGCTCAATGGTGTCGACTGTTGCCTTCCTACCGGAAGGGCGCAGGATCAAATCCCGCCACGTACCAATGTGTTTTCGCATTTTCGAAGTTATGTGTACGTTATCCGACGCTCTTACGGTGAAGGAAAACATCATAAGGAAATCGGCGCACGCCTGCGAAGAGTTTCAAAAGGTTGTGCGTGAAGTATGCGAAACTGGGTCCGCGTGGACGACTAAGGCCTATACACCCTGTACGGGTAGGCTCGAGCCCCTCGGTGGGGACATAATAATGAGCTGATGATGATTATAAATTTAGGACATTAAAGCTTATATTTTATACTTTTGCTGCTGCAAGGTACTATAGATGACCATTCCTCGTCGTCACTTTCCATCAGGGGGTTTTGAACGTTGCTTAATTGGAATTATGTTTCATATCAATTAATATGGACGTATAAAAAATACGGAGTCTCGCTAACAACAAAAGTGTGTAAAATTCGGCCACTTCTTTGTATGGAAAGCAACAAAATATTAAGACATTTGACTTGTATCTGCTAACAAAGCCGAGGAAAATACTGAAAAGAACATGGCTCGCGTAATAAAATGGTGCAAAACCGTAGTGATCAAAGGGAATTAAAACAGAAACATATTTTCGTATTTAAATTAACAATTCGATTATATATTACTTACATTTAAAAAAATCAAATGAATATACCTAAAATATCAGTATATTGTTTGTCAAAATGACATAGACATTAGCAGTAATTTCGGGGACACATTTCTGTATTAATGACATATTTAATTCAACCGTATTTTCAAAACGTCCATGTCAATAAAACATAATTGCTATCCAAGGTACTAAGGTCCATTCATAAAAATACGATTGTATGGCATACCTTATATGTACGCGTAATACTCGAAATAGGTCATCGGCTGCGCACGCGCATCGAACGACCACAACGCGCAATTACGCGCAGATACGATCCACCGGATCAAGGCCACGGCAAAGGTTGGCTGTATTTTGTTTTTTATTTCATTCATGTGAGCGTCGGTGGCTCACTGATGTGAACTGTAGCCTTCGGGATGCAGATTCAAATCCCGACACGTACCGATTTATTTTTGAATTTTCGAAATTATATGCACGTTTATCCGACGCTCTTACGGTAAAGGAAAACATCGTGAGGAGACCTGCCTACGAAGAGATTCAAAGGTTGGTGCGTGAATTAGGCTAATGCGCACTGGGCCCGCGTGGACGACCTATCTGGGGGCACGGTAGTGCCTCCGCCAAGTCGAGCGCAAAGCAAACACTGCCGTACCATCCTTTACAGGATCCATTTCGCCGCATTTTCAGACCCCAATTTGAGAACCTTTGGATAATACCAGAATGCTGAAATTTTCGTCATCTAGTAAGATATAATGACCTACTTTAAATCCAAGATTTCAAGTCCGTAGGTCATTTATTTCCGACGCTAAGCCAAAGCAAAGTTTCGCATTTTCGACAGATAGACACTTACTCACTCACTCACTCATGATCATCAAAATAGAACTAGTACTTCCCATTAACTCAGAGAGCTGAAATTTAGTACAGAGTTAGGGTTTAAAGGCAAATAAAGGGAAAACTATAAAAACTTGGATAATCAAAGGTCTGGAGTACCTGGTGACCCTGATTAGGTAACAAAGAGCTTAGCCAAACTATAAGAGATTGACATACCGTCTTCAAACAATATATATTCAACATGGTGGGCCGCTTCATCCGGTGTCTAAAATCGGGGGCACAGAAGTGCCCCCGCCAAGTCGAGCGCGCTTTACCAATACAAACAGACATTCTCATCAGCACAATGCTCAAAATATTTGTATGTCAACTGCTGCCCGGGGATCGAACCCGGAACCCTTGGTGTAGTAGCCGACGTCTCAACCACTACACCCAATGGGTCGTACAATATTCCTTCCAAGTTTCTACAAAAAGAAGTGAAATCCCACCAAAAACATTCTGTAAAAAATCTAGCTAAGTCTCGATGGAGCTGCTTGATTATCTCTAAAAAGTAGTGAAATCAAGACAAAGATGTGCCAAGTCTAAGGTTTCTTACTGTGATTACTTTATTACTTAATCAAGCCTACAATTGACTGTTTATTGAATCACCGTTTTCCAAGTGGCAAATTTTATCGTCAATAGGTAGCTTCTAGGTGTCATGTTGCGCCTGGTTTTGTATCCTTGTTTGCTGTTTAACGGCCAGGTCCCATAACATTAACGAATCACAGTAAGGAACCTTAGACTTGGCACGTCTCTGTCTTGATTTCATTACTTTTTAGAGATAATCAAGCAGCTCCATCAAGACTTGGCTAGGTTTTTTACAGAATGTTTTTGGTGGGAAACACCCTTTACGGATAGGCTTGTGTTCCTCGGTGGGGAAATATAATAAGATGTTATTTCTATTTATCACGTTTACTACGAAACCATTGTCGCAAATATTGTGTAGCGAGCAAAGCATAAAACACTAGGCCACCATTAGATATAAAGAGCTTTGTCAAGTCCTCTGTTAACCGGTCAGGTTTCCTTAACAAACCAAGTTCCGAAGGCCAGGTCTAGTGCACTAGACTTGTTTTTATGCACTAGACAATAATAACGAGCTCGACCTGCAAGTTGCAAGACCCCGAACTGCGCTAAATAAATCTCGTGCAGATTAAATGCATGAGAACTGACGTTATTTGCACGCTGCCCTTGTCAATTATGTGTTGTTCAATTAGGTTGGCCTGTAAAGTAAAAAGGATACTTTTAATATATAGTACATATCTTGTAAGACCAACTATTGACGTTTAAAAAATACGGAATCTCGCTGACAACAAAAGTGTGTCAAAATTTGGCTAGTTTTTTATTTGGAAAGCAACAAATATTAAGATAGACTCGCACCTATCAACATAGCTGAAAAAAAAACTGAAAAGAACATGCATTGCGTAGTAAGATGGTGCAAAACTGAAGTGATCCAAGTAGAAAAAAAATCGATTACATATTTATACTAGTACTACAGTAAAATTAATTTACCAAAAATATCAGAAAATTATTTGTCAAAATGACAGAGTAGTTGTCATTTCGGGGACACATTTTATATATTTTTTTGTATAAGTGACACCAACGACCACTTATTAAGCTGTAGTGTCGTTGAGTGACACACTATCCTTATTATGTCCAAGTCCATAGACCAAATGCAATAATGCAATAGCAGATATAAAGCTTCTGGGACGGATTTAGGCTAAGTGCAGTCAGCCAACTCGCTGAATGAATCTGTAAAGGCCATCTCTCATCACCAATATAGAAATTTACATACTACGAAAACACTGGGCGTTTCATACTATTCCAATAACATACAGATTGAAAGCAGATTATTTGAAGTAAGGTTAATAAATATGGATGTTTACTAAACCAATGTTCTTCTTCGCATTTTCCCGCCAACCTTTTTTTGGCAATTATATTTTCTAGTCTTACACAAAGACATCTAGAGAACTTGTCATTTTGTGTAACAGTGATTTCAAAATCGGCGGTATATCTCAAACTTAACCCAATAATATTTTTTTAATAAACTGTACTACATGGAATCGTCGAAGGTCTTTACAGATAAAGGTTCAAGTGGGGAAGCAAGAAATTAGTGGTGTTTCATTCACGAAAGGGCCCCCCCCCCCCCCTCCGCAACGCCCTAAGCCGAGTTTCGAGTCCCGTTCGGGGACGCCCTTAGGCTCGTTGTGTAAATTTTAAGGCTGAGAGCCATCTGCGCTCGCCAATTGCCCGGTGAAGCTGTAAAGACCATCTGCGGCTAACAGCAGTAGTCAGTTCGAAGAAAAAAGAAAAATAAGCTCGATCAGATGAATAAAATTATTTTCCTAAATAATGCGTAATCATATTTCCGTTCTACTTACCAATATATTGAAAGCAGGTCAATAACCATTGCAAAAGCCGTAAAGTCAAGGTTATAAAATCATTTTAAACCATAAAATCGATCATTGCGTCATTAGATACTACAAAGCAATCAATAAGGCCTATAGATAAGTATAAAATAGTGCCTTTGGCATTTTTTGGTATAGCATTTCAAAACTCTCTATGTAATTGCTACTACCATAGTTTCTTCAAAGGACTGTAACACGAAAGAAGAGAGAGAGGAGATCTCACTCTTCTTTCGTGTAACAGTCCTCT
>PQWD01005531.1:0-11225 GCA_019425675.1 Leucinodes orbonalis
AAAGTAGTTAAAAAATAATACTTATTTATAATATATAATTATACAACCCATTTTGTGTAATGGTTGAAACGTCGGCTATTACACAAGTTTCGGGTCTATCCCGGCAGTACAACATTTGGTGTCATGAACAATGTTGTGTATTAGTCTGGGTGTTTTCTATGTCTATATGTATATACTTAAAAAAATAGTATTTAAGTATGTTTATCCGTGTTAGTACCATATACAGGTTTCACGCTTAACTGGGGCTAGATGGCCACTGTGTGAATGTTGTATGTCGCCTTGGTCAGAGAGGTAGCAGAGATGATGGAACGCCACTTGCGCGGTCCTGACATATAGCTTCATTCACATCCATCAATCTTTTCATACAAGCTCTTTTATTCCTTTTGCTTGGTACCCAGCTTCTTAAGGACTTCACCAATTTGGTCAAGGTAAGTCCTTCTGGTCGTCCCCGCCTCGTTGTATCCTTCGTGTGATATGTATTTTTTATTCACAGGTGATAAGCGCGACTACCCCCATCCGAACATAGTGGAGATGCAGCGTCTTACTGGTTGGTGAGAGCTGTGGGTGGTGATGGAGTATATGGCGGTGGGGCGCTAACGGATATAGTGAGGCGACACGCGCGAATGGATCCCGAACTCAGAGCTACTGTGTGCAAACAATGTTAAAGGTATGTGTATTTATATATACACGATCCATATGCATATACCACACACTCTTCTAGACACACATACATTTTTATTTTCGTTTCCTTTTGTGTTATATAAAAAATCCTGGCTATTGTAATTTTATGGTAAATGACAATAATTATACGTATGTGTGTGCGGCCGGACATGTTTGGTTGATATTATTGGATTGACACAAAATTTATAATAAATATAGTGAATTAAATTGTAATATTTATAAATTCTGAAATAATCTTATATATTAGGTATTATGAACTTTGATTTGCACATCGTAATGTTCACGACACAATATTACAGGACATTTTTTTAAAATTTAGGACCACATTGTTTGTAACTATATTTTGGCAAATAAATAAATTAATTATAGTTATTTATTGTTTATCCAAGAGTAATTTCAACAATATTTTGACCCTTCTTGTTTCAGGCTTTGGCGTTCTTACACGCTCAAGGTGTAATACATAGAGACTCAAGTCGGACTCAATACTCATGACCGCGCGGTCGTGTCAAACTGTCCGACTTTGGTTTCGCGCTCAAGTATCACAGGTGACATATGTAACATTGTTTGTATTAATAACCAATTGAATGCCAGGAATCCAAACAACAATACAAAACTAAAGTTTGAGGCCCGTTTTAGGCTCCACATTGATATTTAAAGGGATAGCGCTATATTTAATATTTAGTGGCATCCTTTTCTAACTCTATTAAAGTGAAGATTAATAATAATATAAATATCACTGACATTCACACAGCGCCACTAGCCCAAGTTAAGCGTGAAGCCGTTAGGTTATAATGGATAAACATTCTTACATAATTACATATACACCCAGTCCTTACAAAGACATGTGCATGTACACAAATGTTGTAATGCCCGGGAATTGACCCTGAACCTGGAACTCTTGGGTCATCGAATGTCGAATCAATGCTTGTATCTCGTTCTTTAATACGAGCCTAAGACTATTGAAGTTGCCCATTGGCGTTCAAATGGTTGATAGTAATCGTAAAGCGAGTGTGATTTCAATCAAAAGTCTAAAACGCTGATATTAATATAGATTTCCGCAGGGATTTCGAGACTATTGAGGCTTTAACTTTATGGAATTGTAATTATTAACCTTTTGTTTCTGTTGGATATATCCGACAGCGGCAGTTAAAAGTTAATTATTTATAATAATAATCTAACATAGGATTACGTTAGACAAAACTTTTAAATTCCACATTAAGAAGACATTTTTTTTACATATATAAAGCAATTAAAGAAACTTAAAAGTGTTTTGCTATCGTAACTCTAATTCAAATGCAGGCTACTAATCACTACCTTAATATTTTCATCGAATCCCGAAGTTTTTCGATAACAGTCAATTCAAAAGGCTGTCCATATACAGCATTACGCGAGAACAACGAATCACTACTTATTCACATCACCGATTATTAGTTATGCATTAATTGAATCCGGCGATATATTATTTCTCAACGAAAATCCCGAGAGATTTAATTCAATAATCTCTGGTCCTCTGGGACCCCATGCATATACGCAGTGGCGTGCACAGAGATTATGAGTAGGGTATGCAAGTAAGTGACATTAATCTCAAAAACAATAAATATTTTTTTGTCAAATTGAGTGCTGTTCATGGCAGCAGATCGTCTTATGGTTCAAATCTGCAGAGGAAATGAGCAAATAAGTGGGAATCATTATATGTGGCGATTTTCCGGGTTGTATGGATGCAGAGGGTGCACTGCTTATTTGCATATTAAAACCAATAAAACATTCTTGGCCAGCCAAAAATGGTTTCAGTGTTGTAGTTGTTTAATAGTTGTCAGTCAATTAAGAGTATTTTTAACCCTGACTGAAAAACGGCGAGGTGTTTTTTAGTTTGATTTGTCCGTGTGTTCTGTCCGTGAACATCGTACTAGACTAGATGACACTCTCATTGAAAGTGTCCGTGGCAAAATGATGCCTAGCCGTCAGTTGCAAAATTTTCATTCATAATCATACATCGCTCGCTACATGTCATAGCGATATTGCAGTATGCTCGTGCTTTTGAATTTATACCTTTTAGTGACGCCTTAAGGTAAAATGTTAATGATAATTTTATGTCATAATGTAAGATCTGTCAACGCATGTGTCAGCGGCTTGGACATTTTTTAGTAGATATTTCCGAGTAGTTTATTGTTCATCTAAGGTGGTTATACTTATACTATATACTTTCCAGGAGCTACCAAAACGCAAGTCACTAGTCGGCACACCGTACTGGATGCGCCGGAGGTGATATCGCGGCTGCGTAAGGTCCTGAGGTGGACGTGTGGTCGTTGGGCATCATGGTAGTGGAGATGGTGGACGGGGAGCCGCCTTCTTCAAGAACCACTTTGCAAGCGATGCGAGGATACGAGACATGCCGCCGCCTAGGCCGAGGCAATCGGCCAGGTGTCCGCCGATTTAATGTCGTTTATCGAGTGCGCTTTGGTGAGAGACCCGGGTGCGAGACAGTCAGCGGCCAGGTTGTTGCACCATCCGTTCTTGAGGCGGCCGGACCGCCGGCTTGTGTACGTTGATGCAGCACGCTCATCCCATTCCGCCAATTAGATTGCATTCTTAACATTCCCCATGAGCCAACTAAACAACGTAATAAACGTATATGACTTTTGTATATACATTCATTTTCGAAAAGGTGTATACTGGATTTTAATGTCGTTCTTAGATTACTCTTTGGCAAGGGACCAAAGTCAAAATCCATTTTCGAATTGAGGCTTATATAAGACAATCAATGTCAAAATCATTAAAATTACCAATACATATTACAACAGGTGGATGGCGGATTTAATGTCGTTAATAGAGTGCGCTTTGGTGAGAGACCCAGGTGCGAGACAATCCGCCAATAGATAACATTCTTACACATACCCCAATAGCCAAACTAAACAATGTGTCTACTAATAAGCACGTTTAAATAACGTAAAGTAAAATGACTGGTATAAACATTAATTTTCAAAAACTTATATTGCTTTTGGCAAGGGACTGAAGTCAAAGTCATTTTCGAATTGAGGCTTAAAGTACTTATTATATGAATATATATGATGTCTAAATCATTAAATTATGAATACGAAGCCCCAAAAAGACGAATAATTAAAAGGATCGAATTACATAATGGTGTGGTATGTGTTCTATACAAATACCTGTTGTTAAAAATACAAAATTAGTTCTCTGGACTAAATAAAAGCTATCTGGTACAGTGAGTGTAGCCTATGTTAACCACAAGAACTAACTTAAGTAGTCAGACCTTCGAATGAGTGTTGGACTAAGGATAATAGGGATGCATTATGAGGGCTCAAAATCAGTTCTTACTGGTTAATATTTATATGCAATTCATCTGTTACAATGCATTCTCTATGACTTTTTTTTAAAAGATATAAGGAAGATAGTTTTACTTCATTATGATTATTTGGTCACATTGGTTTCACAAATAAAATCTATAGATACGTTACTCTTATGATTAATTAATCACACCTTATCTTAGGGTCATATTTTAGTATTTATTTACTAATTTAAAGTGTTTTATTGCTGTCCCACCTTATGCTTATGCGTCGCATTGTATTGTTTAATTGCTGATTTAAAGTATAACGGAATAAAAACAGCGTGTTGTTATTTTATTTTAACAAAGTTGTTTGTATTCCAACGTTATTGTACTATATTATATAATCTCTTGACCTATGACGATAACTTATGCGTTTGGTTGTGAACTGTCTACAATAATTGTTATCATTGTTTCGAAGCCTAACCTAGCACTTGCTAGATAACAAATAAAGATTTAATCACAACAATTTATGTCACTTTGTAATATGATAAATTACTTATATATTTATTTTAACACCCTGTAAAATAATGGTGTTAATGTTTTACTTCGACCAGTGATGTCATTCCATTAATAGATGTAAGTTTTTCAAGTGCTGAATTGAAAACACGTTATATATTTATGTATCTAAAATTATTGGTAAATGTAATTAATTACATATAAAAGTATATTTAGAAATGTTATGTAGGCTCTATTATATATAAAACAGAATCAATAATTATAGAATATTTCTTATACATATATAATAACATTTACCAAGATACTAGCATTGAAAAATGATTTAATAGTACTTATCTTAATTATTATACATTCCTTGCTCTATTATATTGTTTAAATATTTTACAAAATAAATATTAAATCGATTTACCTGAACTGTTAAAAATATTGTTAAAATCATATTGCCATTTATCATGACAAATATATAAAAGACTAAATCAAGTTTAAAGATCAATTAAAAATATATCAAAATCATGTCAATTATTTAAATAAAGTGTATACAAGTAACACAAATTCTATGAAGATATTAACTATGGCATATCGAATTAGAAATTTAAATGATATTTGTAAATGATGATTTACAAATGGTAAAATAGTTGTTTGTTGTACTACGTATGGGTGTTGTTATTTTATATTAACACAATTAAAATAGAATTATTCAGATGTGTCATTTAAAATTACCATTTGTGATATTATGAGTTGATCATTATAGGCCCTACTTCGATTGGTTACCTTTAAGTGCCTTTGTAATGTCTCTATCTGTTGATATTATTGTATTTCCGTGCCAGAAATTAGTACCTATTGAAAATATATTTATATCAGTATTATTGCATAGCAAAACTGCATGTGTACTTACTTCTATATACATTCTGCAATTAGTACTAAGTTTAACATTTTCCTTAAGTTAGCTTTTACATGCTTCTGTTCCAATTGTACATTCCTAACAAAAAACATATTATTATATTTATTAGGTTATACTTTATAATCTTCGTCGTGAATGTCTTCGTCACAAACACATTTATCAATGAAAGATTGTTAGTAAAACATGTAATAATGGATTCTTTGTATCTAGTTGGCCTTAAAACCTGTGATTATGAAGCCCTGTAGCGTCTTTTCAAATGCCAATATTCTACATCATACAATATCTAATAAGGAAAGAATGAGTTTTACGGTAACAGTTCTGTAGTAAAAAAGCGAGGCTATAATGTTCTTAGGAGGTCTAGTTAATGAGAGCATTTAGCATGTTAATTAGTTGGTACTTAAATTAGGCAGCTAGAATTGACTAAAACCTAGTGTAGGTACAATAGTCGTTATTGTTAGATTGCAGCCTTGTGAATAGACTAGTGCCTTACACTAATTAGGTTAATGATAATAGCACGTGCACTTTACTTTGTTATTGGATACTTATTTATATTTATCTATTTTATGACAAAATGTTATCCAGTTTCCTGGTATCTGATGAAGTACTTATTGCAAGTTAATAGGGGTTCAGTCATAAGACTCATAAGTTAACTTATTTTTGTATTAATTTTGTTACTTGATGTTGTCAGGTTTATTAAATCTCGGGTTCATATAGTTGTGTCCAAACAGTTGATCTTCATACTCATCACACTTATTGCCCGAGTGATGTCCATGTCATGTAAATTATTTTGTATGAATGCTTTTGTAAAATGCCAAATATATGGATTATATCACATTGTTGATAAGAATTGTTAGAAATATAGATTTTGAAATAACACTTGTTTTCAATTATTTTATGTTCCTTTTGATTTGATATTTGAATACCGCACCATCCCTTTGGCTAATATGATGATATATTTAATCAAAATATGGTAAAAACACAATAATGTTGTTTGTTGACCTGTATTTCTTTAAACAAAGTTAGGTATTTCTATGTACATTACTACTTATATTATCAATAGGACTTAAATTTATTTATTATTATTATTGTCAGTGGATATTTATATTGTATCTCTCTTACATCAGTTGCAGTTCACTGCTGGACATAGCCCCTCCCCATTAGGCGCCAGATAGCCATTAAATATTTATATAAATATTTTATCTCCAAAGTACCTTTTACACCACACTTAATTATTCATTTTATTTTTAAATGTCAATAAGAATGATTTCAGAACAATTAAAGACAACAAAATACAATTTTGTAAGTAGACTTTTATTAATTTCGAATACAATTATTAGTATAATACAAACTATAGATTATTTGTAGAACTCATATTCACTCTCGTCCTTCTTGATGTTATTCTTATATCCCTTTTCAAAATCTTTGGGTAAACAATGTACCTGAAAATTAAACAGAATGTCAATTCCCTTAGAATTCATAGGTGCATTTCACAAATTGTTATGTAGAATCACATTATCGTCCTTTAATATGCTCTGCGTGAAGTAAAAAAAACACAAACACAGAAGCAGCCCTAAAACATATTATGCGCACATTCGTGGTCAGTTATGGGATCATCATGTGGGAACAGCACAGATGCATCCAACCTCTTACTATGCAGAAAAGCTTATTCGTATTATCTTTAACATCAAATAACGATAGTTGTAACCGTTCTTTGTAAAATATAAAATACTTACCTTAACGTGTTATATATTTTGAGATATGCAATTTGTAAAAAATCCCGGAATTGTATAAGACAGAGGGAACTAGATTTGAATATACCTGCGACACAAAAATAAACTTACACTCCCTGCTTCGTGCCTTGAATTGCACGCATCAGGCCCCATGTAATGTCTATTGATAAACATAAATTACCAACCAGATTAAAGATATACTATTGAAAAGTCGTTTTTAAACGATTAAAACAATATTAAATAAAAAACTACTATAGCATACAAAATTTTTAGACGAAAAAGAATTTAAATAATATAAATTAATGTATTAATCAAACTAATTGTTTATTTAAGATAAAAGCATACATATAACTAAAAGTCAATAATTAAAAAAAAACTATAATAAACAATAAAATGTCAAATAATCTTAACTGAATAACAATATTATTAAAATCATTAAGAATTTATTGAAGTCATTAAAAGTTAATTCAAATTTTAATAAAATCTAAATAAATTAAAATCGCAAAACACCATATTATATATAAAATAATTATATTCTGCACATAATACATCTAATTACATCCAAATAAGTGAATCAATAAATATAGAATAATAAAAATATAATGTCAGGTCACTCTAGGCTTAATAATATAAAGGCTTAATTATATTTAATTGTTTGGATTAATATGAGCCAAGGTGACTCCTGTCTCCTACTTGCCGTGCCTAAGGTCCATAAATGTCTTACCTATTGTTTTAACATCTATGTTCTTATGGAGTGCAATAAAGATATGAAATATGAAATATGAGAATACACATGTACAAAATATCCAACTGGAGATGAATCCTTCGAGTCATATATTATCCTACGCGCATGAGGGACCCACATATGGTCTAATGATAAGATGCAACCATATTCAGGAAGATTAGCCCCAAGTGAAGACTTTACATGCATATATAATTTACAACTATCTTTAAGGGTTCTCAACGTGAAAACTTTGAAACCATTAATTTGATCTTAACTATTATGTACACAATGTTTTGATGATTTCAGTCAAAGGATTTGTTGATAATTATGGCTACTTATTAGTGTATGCATGTTTGTACCAATGTTCCTTTTTTAAAACATAACTCCATGCTTTTAGATTTAATTACCTGTTCTCACCTAACGGCGTGCATGCCCGCCTCTTGGCAGATAGCGTTGATGTCTGCTCCCGAAACGCGTCGCCGCGCTACAACTCTTCCAAATCAACCTCCTCGACCAAGTTCATCTTCGCCGGATAGTGGAGAATATCAGACGTTTCTGCCGCTGCAACATTAATGTATTTTATTAAAAAACTCTTTGTTTTTTTTAGGCTTGTTTCTAGAAACGAGACTCAAGCGTTGATTTCACTTAAGTAGAGTAAGAAAGAGATAGCGCTATATAATAAATAGCTGCATCCATTCTAACTAAGTAAAAATCACTGCTTGAGTCTCGTTCTAGAATACGGACCTTAGATAAACAATAAACTAACTAGATACACATCGCGTAACATTGTCCGAAATTTCATTTATTCGTTACTTGCTACATGTCATAATGACATTGTTGTGTGCTTGTGCTTCTGATTTTGTACCCTTGGATGAATGAAGCGGTAAGGTCAAAATTTTAATGAATAATTTAATGTTATAACTATACGTATGTGTCGTGCGGCTTGGACATTTTTTGGTTGACGTGTCTTCGTGAATGTGGATCTTGCTAGTTTACTATCTAAATCTAAATCTAAAGTGAAATTCACTGTGCGATTTTTCCCAGTTTGGTTGGACATTGCCGAAAAAGGCCTGTTCTGTTACATTCCTACTTTATAGGCTGATGATGAACAAAAAAAATGTATGTTGTACCATTAAAAGCCAGAGACGCCTTAAAGGTAATAGATTTAAAATATTTTATTTGGTGGTCACAGCTGTCGCGTTGTGTTCTGAAAGCTATAAAAATCTCACCTGTCAGGAAGAGGAAATTCGATTTTTCTATCCAGGCGACCAGGTCTCAATAGAGCGGGATCAAGAGTATCAGCACGATTGGTTGCCATTATTACCTGTTAACCGGTAATCACATAAATTGATTGCACCAAGTACTTTTAAAAGGTAAGTATTTTTAGTACAAACATTAAGATTTATGGTAAAATGCATAAATAATAATAAATGTCTACTGACATTCACACAGCGCCATCTAGCCCCAAGTTAAGCGTTAAGCCTGTATTAGATACTAAAATGGATAAACATACATAATATATTATATTTTTTGTAAATACATACATATTATACATAGAAAAACCCAGACATTACAAACAGACATGTTCAGCACAATGTTTGTACTGCCCGGGATCGAACCGGAACCTTGGTGTTGCGGCCGACCTCTCAACCAACACCAAATGAGTCCTAGTGGGTGTACATAGCACATAAATATAAAATAATATTGTTATCAATATTATTATATTTTTTCGTGCTTTTATTATTGTTATGATAAATTACCACTCACTTTAACATTCGTAGTTTGATCGAAACCATCCATCTGATTCAAGAGCTCTAACAGGATTCTTTGAACTTCTCTGTCTGCACCAGTTTGAGCATCAAACCTGTAAAAAAAATTGTAGACTAGTTATGGTTAGTGATAAATATTTGAACTCTGTAATACATTTTGAAAGTGATTATATTAAAATTAATCAGCAAAGACAACAGATGATAATAAATATAATTATTTTTCTAAGTTGATTCACCAGATAGAATTTAATCTTTCAACATCACAGAAGCATATTACACTTAATTTTAATCTATTTTATGGGATATTGTCTGTCACTGCAGTGGAGACCTAGACGTCTCAGTGTCAAGCTTCGATCAACACAGTTAACCTAAATTGAAGCTATCATTTCTATAGGATCTGGGGCTTTATTAAACTTTTAAAGCAGCTGGAACGACGTAAAATGTATCTGATTTAAACTTGGATCACTTGCTTACCTCTTTGTGGCAATTGCGTCAATCTCATCAATAAATATAATAGCAGGGCTGTTCTCCTTGGCGAGGCGGAACACATCGCGCACCATGCGAGGCCCTTCGCCCAGGTACTTCTGTACGAATTCCGAACCCACCACGCGTATGAACGCCGCTAGAAATAAAATATATTGTTGAATAATTTGTACTTAATTAATAGTGATTATATTATAGTAACATTTAGAAGATATTTTTGAAAGCAACTATCATTATTATTGTGTGTTATTATTAGTTAATTATTTTATTTCAATTCTTGGGTTCCACTGCAATGAACGCCTTACAAAATAGTCTTAGCATTAGCTGAGTGGCCACTTTGGTAGCATTATTTTTTAAATATTTTTAAGGACTAACATGTTGAATTGCACCAAATAAATATTTTTCTTTCTTACTTTGTAATGTTTTTTTATAACCACTATATTCACTTATAAACACTATATTCACTCATTATCAATGTATTTTTTCGCTATTCATACATTCGAAATCCAAATTTAATGGATCAAATCATGTATTTAATAAAATTGATTTATTCATCCTTGAAAGTTTTCTAATGACTGGAAGGCACAATATTGTAGACCTGGGTACTACAGCAGCATCACTTAATTTTTATCGTCTATAGGCAGACATTTGACTGCCATCTCACCTGATGGTAAGTGATGATGCAGCCTAGGTTGGATCATGCCTGCCTAGAAACAGCCTATTCACTCATAAGTTAATATTTCTAGCTAAAGTTGTGGTTGTAGCAATCAATTACTGATAGAACATATTTACCAGTAGTATGATGAGCAACAGCTTTAGCCAACATAGTTTTTCCGCAACCAGGTGGGCCATACATGAGCACACCACGAGGTGGCTCAATACCAATCTGTCTGTACAGTTCAACATGAGTCAGTGGCAGCTCCACTGCTTCCCTTATTTCCTGCTTCTGTGTGTCCATTCCACCAATATCTGAATACTGTACATCTGGTTTCTCATCTGTAGGAAAAAATAATTTTGTCAGCATGATTGTTTGATAATAATAGTGCTTGTTATTTTGTAGTACAACTAAAGAAATTGTACATGTATGTTATTATCCACTCTAACATAGCACATGTGTAGACAATAGATTCTTGTA